>KZ807137.1:284489-311273 GCA_000696205.2 Oncopeltus fasciatus
ATAATAATATTTAAATAAAAAATCCATTAATTTAGGTTGTTATAGTGGTCGAAATAATATTGATTCCTGTCTTTTATTAACTAATTTATAGTAAACATATTAAAGGGTATTTATAGGGCGTAATAACCTAGAAGTTGATTGCTCTTCAATGATCTACTACTACTATTACTACTATATCACGTTTTATGCCTCAAACAGGACTGAGGCATTCTAATTTTTGCTAGAAAAGCAATCAGGGAAAATGGTGACCTGAAGAGGTCCAGGAGACAGGATGGATACGGCATTTGGTGCTAGGAGGAGAGGAATTGATAGGGAGTACAGGACGGGCGAAGGGAAGACTTCAATAGGTCTAGAGGAATTGATAGGGAGTACAGGAAGGGTGAGTGGAAGACTTCAATAGGTCTAGAGGAATCCACCGACTGCTTTTCTTCCCTTTAACCCCTCTCTGGCCCTTTGACCTGCGTCTATCCCTGGACCTTCCCTCAATGGCAGGGCTATGTCTCAAGTGGCCACATTTGCAGGGCTCGCTCATTTGCCGGCGTTCTACCGGGAACTCGGCCCGGTCCTTTAGCGCCGAAAGCCCTTTGTCCTCCCTGAAACCGCTGAGCAGACCACGCTTTATACCGCGGGATAATTGTTATCCTTGTAAGGTTTTGTTCAGCAGCTTTCTTTACTCTGAATGATCACCCTCAGAAAAAAACATTTGATTTTGAGCGTAAATAGCAGACTCTGAATATACATTTCCTGAACATAAAACTATTCCGATTTCCCATTTTTAAGTTAAACTGGAATATATAAAAATTACAATGATAACACTAAGGAACTATTTAAAACTCAATTTCTGCTAAGTGAAATTTTTAGTAGTTTTCTATAGAATAAGGCATGCTGTTTTCAAAACTGTTTTTAGTTTTCTTCTATCACGTCATGTTTGGTTTCTATGAGGGTGGGGCGAATGCTGGTCTAGAACTGCCTGTTTAGTTACGTCTGTTATAATGTGGTGAAACGTTGTGTGTCGGTAAGCAGTATTTATTATTTCGTTACGGAAGTGTACAGAATTACACCATTTGTTTCAACTGAAACGTTTCCTTATGGCTACCTCTGCTCATACACGTCGAAAGTGCGAAAACAGCCCCGATTCGTTCTGTTATATAAGTGGCAGTTTTACCATTCCCAGTCAAAGGACAAACATCAGTACATTTGTCAGACAAGCATGTTTTGCCTATTTTAAAGTGAAACTTGGTGATCAAGATAAAGCATGGGCAACTCATAAAGTGTGTAAACAGTGTGTTGAGGGTTTGCGGACGTGGACCAAGGGAACACGTGCTAAGCTTCCATTTGGTATACCTATGATTTGGCGCGAGCCCACAAATCATTTCAGTGATTGTTACTTTTTTATAGTGAAAACATCGGGATATAACAAGAAAAACAAATGTAAAATAGAGTATCCTAGTTTACCGTCAGCTATACGCCCAGTACCGCATTCAGCCCAAGTCTCCGTGCAAGTTTTCAATGAATTTCCCTCTTTGGAAGAAGTTGGATACAGATATGGCATTCAAAAACATTGTTAAAGACTTTCTTGATAATACACGAGCATTGAATTACTCCAAAATTGCCCAGCAACTCTTGGATAGCTTCCAAAAGCTAGGTTGCTACATGAGCATTAAATTGCATTTTTTACACAGCCACCTTGCTAATTTCCCGGACATTCTGGGTACAGTGTGTGATTCGCAGAGTGAACGTTTCCATCAAGATTTGAGGGTCATGGAAGCAAGGTATCAAGGTAGATGGGACGTACATATGATGGCTGACTATTGTTGGAGTATCAAGCGCGAATGTACACAAACTAAACACTCCAGAAAAGGCTACAAACGCAAATTTTTATCTTCATTTTGAAGTACTGTTCAATTATTAAACAATTTTATATGTGTGAACTCGATTTAATTTACATTAAATGTTTTGTAATCTGTATATTTGGTACGTTTTTACTTTATATTTTTTTAAATGCATGATTTTTATGATTTCTGAGGATAACCTGTAGTTAACAAAAATGACGTGATACACAAAATCGGAGGTTATTCACAGATTGTGACGCGAAGAATTAGTAAAAAACTAAGCCATAATCGGATAAATTATCTTTACTAGGATCTTTTACAAAATATGTAGACTGAATCTTGCAGATATAATAGCATGCTAATTACCTCTTAGCATCAAAAGTTAGTCTAGTCCGTTGTGAATAGAAATTAGGTGTATTTTCCGCCAGTATAAATCAACGATCAGCCTGTTGATAACTTGATGTTATAATGAGACTGCTAAAACCAATCGCGTAATAATTAATTATACGGGGAAGAATATTTATTGTGATTGAAATGGCATAAAAACCTTTAGAACGGTTTAGTTCTTTTATTTATAATATAGAAGCTTGTCCTGAGCCATAGGTGTTTAAAAAAGGGTGGCAACCTGTAGATAGCCCCTCCCTCCAATGACCCTAAGTGGTTGCAAGGGAGGCTAACACAGAAAAAAAAAAAAAAAAAAAAAAAAAAAAAGAACGGTTTAGTGTGTATGATAAGTATATGATAATGAATCATTTGAGAATTTATAAACATTAATTTAGTGGTGGTTTATTATCCCACCTAAATTTTAAACAATTAATGAGAGGGAATAGAATAAAAAATCTATCTTTCCCAGCCAGGACTCGAACCTGGATCTCCTGCTTTCCGTGCCGGTATGCTTCCATAACACCACCGAGCTAGATAACTTATTAAATTCCCAACACACTATAAAAGTTATCTGGCTCATCCCGGTGGTGTAATGGAAGCATACCGGCCCGGGAAGCAGGAGATCCAGGTTCGAACCTTGGCTGTGACAGACAGATTTTTCATTCTATTCCCTCTCGTTAATTGCTTGAATCACTTGAGGAATCCCGTCCCGTGAGAGGATTTTGCTGCTAGATGCTTGTTCACTCCGCGCAAAGTGGAGATGTTATGAATTTTCTGATGACTTTCGTTAACAACTAAGCTATCAGCTATCAGGCTAACTCGGCAAGTTGTTGAGTATGTCTGCACCACACGCGACCACCAGTTGCTACCCCCTGTAACCCCTGCATATTTCTATCAATGCTCCCCTAATCAATTCAAACTGCTCTCCATGTTTACGCTTGCTATCAGATCTGCCTCCCTCACCGCAGTCATGAAAGCTTTTAGCTAAGTGATTTTTTTTTTTTTAATTTATTTGTTCATTTTTTAATGACTGATTCATTTCTTTATTTATCTCGCTTTTAAATTCATAGAAACCAAATATTTACAAATTTTTTCCCCAATATTTTATTTTTATCATATAGAATTGTGAGTATTACAAATTTTATACTTTGCGTTAGCATAATCCCTATTGATCATAGGATCGTNTTCCCAATTTAATCCTTTTAGAGTATTTTAATCAAGCATTCAGTAAGTTGGGTTAGGTTAGAAATATTATATTTAAGATGCTACCTCAATTACAAATATTATCAAAATCCGTTCGGTAATTCATGGTTTAAAATTTTATAATTTTTTTACTATAGGTGAAATATAAATCAAATAAATTAGCAATTACAAAGCTTAAAGATATCCTTTATGTTCACGTAGCCAACAACAAAAACATTTTATTTACATGACAAACTTCAGAGATAAAAAAAAAAAATAAGAGCTGGATTTACATTACAAGTTCTAGAACCACATTTTAATGCAAATCCACAGATAGTAAATAAATTAAAATTTTAATTAACTCATTTCCTGTTAAAAATTACAAACATCAGTAATTAATAATAATTTGAAATTAATCATTATTGATACGATAGATTAAGCATTATTAATTCAATAATGCTTAAATCAACAATCGGATTAAACTGTTTCTGAATACTTGGCTAAATTTCAACCGTTAACAAACTCACAAATATTTTAATTAAATCACCATCGAATAATTTTACTAAACTACTAACTAAAATTACGAGCGTAAGATTGTTTATTGACAAAATACGATATACCCAGAAACAAGTGCACTTACACACAATCACAACAAAAGAAGTGAACGACACCAGGATTTATTATTTTGGATAGTTAGTCTGTGAAAGCAATAATTTCCTGAATTTCGTTAATATCCTTCATAATTCTCGACTCATCTGATCCTGATTGTACATACTCAATATTGAGGACGATTTAAATATTCTAGTGGGGCGCCAGGCTAGCTCAGGGGATCCGTACGGGTCTCGCAATCCTGGTGCTGCGGGTTCAAATCCCGCCCAGGTCAATCTTTTATTTATAATAAAGAAGCTTGTCCTGAGCCATGGGTGTTTAAAATGGGGTGGCAACCTGTAGATAGCCCCTCCCTCCAATGACCCTTAGTGGTTGCAAGGGAGGCTAACCCAGCAAAAAAAAAAAAAAAAAAATATTCTAGTCGAGAATAATTTCTGCTATTGAGGGAATTCCATCAAAGGAGTAGGGGTTGGTTAACTGTAACTTAAATTCACAGGACCTTTGAACTTTAAAATAGATATTTTATTTCTTGATAATTCAGAAATATTATAAATTTTTATTAGGGTTAATATATGATTCAAATTTTAAATACATAAGTTCAGGGAAATATGATAAAAAGAGTTTCGCTTAGTTTTCCTGTACTGTTCCACTATTCACGAAGATGAGGCCTTAGCCTCGAAAGTGCTCTGCGTTAAGAAGAAAAAATATATGTATGAACTGTGGAGGTTACTGATCACTTCTCTATTATTTAACTCACCATTGATTGAGAACCTCTACCACCCAGCTATTATATAGAAAAGAAGATAATTTATGGTATGTTTTATAATTTATAAAATGCTTTATTTTAATTTCATTGTGATACTACCATTACTTTTTGGTTAAAATAAATTTGTCTATTATATTATATATATCTATTAAGTAAAATTTACTTTCCCAATTGCAGAAGGTCATGTTTAATATTTATTTATTTTCAACAATTAATAACCCGATGATGTCAGTTTTCGTAACAAATATAAAGCACTTAATCTGTTTATTTCTTTTTTTAATTATAATCTGCATAAAACCAAATTATAATAAGAAGGAATCATTTAACGAAACTTTAAATTGTTACTTTATTTCGGTAAAAAAATTTGAATACTTAAGCGAAATAAAAACTTGAAAGTAAATTATGCAGTTCCTGTTTTTTTTAAATGATTACCAAAAAAAATTTAAATATTAAAGATTACGCAATGTATATTAAGTCAACTGGTAAAATATTGATAAATATCCATGTAAAATATTCTCACAAAGAAGAACAAACAAGAAGACCTTGTAGATTTAATTTATGAATAAACTGTCATTCAATTAAGTCTTGGGCATTTTATGTTAAGTGTGCACCGTTGGTGATTCATCAAGGTTCCTTACTCTGCCAATAGAACAAATAACAACCAGTATTAATAATAATTAATGATAACAGTTCACAATAATTATTTAAGAGAAAAATAGTAAATTCAAGCGAGACTGGATAAAAACTCTCCATTATTATTGAAAGTTCCTGTTGATGAAATGTGTGTCCATGAAAATGACTACATTCAGTACGCCTTTCAGAGGTTCTAGTGGACTATTTCACACCTGGTAGGCCAGAAGACCTCAAGGGATATGTACGGCGGTGTTTGACGTCATGCAGTGCAGAGATTCGCAAGACTGGCTAGTGATCAGATAATATGTGTTCGAGTCCCGAACTCGCTCACAATTTTTTTAGACTATCCCTATCATTGTTATTTGAGATTTGACCTGCATTCATGTTTTTCTTATTGGCATGCCAATCACTTGGGTCATTAATGCCATTTATGTGGGGTATCGACGAAAAGAGTGCGAAAGAAGAGAGCAAGAAATCAGAAGCAAAAACATGATGGAGGTGGCGCGATTGGGATGCAGCCATGAAGGAGGAAACACAAACGTAGAATCCCGAGGCAACCAGCGATGCCGAATTTGACCTCCGTAATTGACTTCCAGCTCATGTCAAGTCCATCTTGATAAGTCTGCATTCATGTTTATTAAATCCGTTTTCGAAAAATTAATTTATAACTACTTCCCAATCACTGTTCATTATTATAGCTAAAAATTATATTCTTATAGCCATATAATTGTAAAAATTTGCTGGAACATAACATAAATGTTAATTGTCTTTATTATTTACATGTAATGTGAGAGTGTTATGGTAAGTTTGATATGCTCCCCTCTGAACTCCTTCAGAGTTACCGCCATATATGTGCCTATTGCTGCAAGGAGCAGACTCTGAGAGATCCTACCAGCAGTGTCCCTTTGTCCGACCTGCGCGCGGACCTTGAATGGCGCCTCTATGTTCTGTCCTATGAGCCGTGACATCCCCGTTCCACATATTCACGCGCAATTGCCCTTATTCGGAGGGAAGGGGGAAGAGCAGGTTGTAGTACTGCCCCCCATTTCTCAGTGTGCTCTGTCCCCCCCTACAAACAGGACAATTTGAAAGGGCAAAGTTTCAGCGGGCTCGTATCACCACGTAAACAATTTTTATCAATCCCGATGTTATATCAACTAGTATAATCTGACCCTTTCAACATATGTGTTGTGCCGTAATTATAATTATAAGGAACAAGATTAATTATTTGAATATATTTCTGAAAATTGATTTTGATATTAGAGTCGGAAAAATTGAACCTTCAAAGAGTTTATTAGTTATTAAATTGCTTAATTTAGGTTCCATATAGATTCCCAAGCAAACCTGATTACCACTTGCTTAAGTATTATCATTTATATGGTACTCTGAACTATAGAGAATAAATAATTCAGTTTAGAAGCACTGTGTTCAGAGAAATAATCTAAATAAATTTATATTAAAATATATAAGTAAAAAATATTAGAATAATAATGAATACCAGAAAATAACATAGCACTCAAGCATTAGGTTGTGAAAAAAATGGTTACATCATGTGGATGTTTGTTGATGTTAGAATGGCAGCCTTTGTAAAGCCTTCAGTATATTTTCTGAAACTTTGACTGAAAAGTAAAAATAATGAGGTGATAAAAGATCCTAAAGGAAATAAGTGACGGGGAATTAATGTTGTTGTTGAACATAATACGTGGTTTTTCATAGCAATGAGTTGTTTAATTAGTCTCTCTTAGTTGATATTTTCTCAAGTTAACGAATCGAAATAGGATATAAATATATATATACAGGACCTTTGANATTTTTCTAATAAGGATTATTGAACAATATCCATTACTTTGCACTTTATATATATTTCCCTCTAATTGTTGAGCGCTTTCAGAATCAGTGATTCCATCTTCGTAGCTCAGTCACCTGGGAGCTCTAGGTGCACTATAGAGCGGTGAAGTCCAGTGCACCTAGAGTTGCCAAGGCAGGATCACTCACTATAAGGTGACTGAACGAAGATGGAATCACTGATTCTGAAAGCGCTAAGCAATTGAAGAAAATATATTTACGAAAAGCAAAGTAATGAATATTGTATAATAACCCTAATTGTCATCAAATTCGCGATCAGCGCAAATAAAAGAATTCATTTTCTAATAATTTATATTCTGTAACTTTTTTAAAATGAAAAACGCATATCAAAGAAGAATATTGCTATGAAGGTTGAGTGTAACCCCCAAACTTCTGGCTCGGATAGTCTACAGTCAGTCTTAAAGTGATTTTACATTTTACGCTTATTTCTCTCTCCGATTGTTACAGTTAAATCGTTCATTTATTCTTACCTATGTCCATCTATTATGAAACGGCTTAGTTTATTCAGCTACGGCCTTGCTTAAATAATAATTTCAAATTAAATATAGTATAATAATTTTAACAAAAGCGAGGCTATATATATATTTTTTTTTTTTTTTTTCCCCTATAACTTAGAGTTATTTTAAGATCATGCACGGAGGTTGGTTGAAAACGCACTTCTCAACCTTCAGAAATACAGCCTAAAGTCTAAGAGGTCCTTTATGTGATTATTCACACTTTTTTGAAGAATCGAAATAGGATCTTTTTTTTAATAACCTGATATATATTGAGCATCTGAAAGAAGGTGGTTCTTTTTTCCAATATAATATTCCCGCTTCAAATCACTGATTTATTTCTTTTATTTGGTCTCAACAAACTAATATTCCTACTTTCATTCAAATATATTCTGCATTCCAATACCTCTCCTCCGAACTGAATTATTGTCTACCCCCTACTGGGTGAAATTCTTTCCCAGTTTTATAAGATTTTGTAAAAATTCCAGAGATAATATTATTCCGTTTGACACTCTCTCAAACTACTTTTTAATATGATGCTGATTTAGCTAGTAGGCTTGTCATTCGTAAGCAAAATTTTGGTCCTAATGCTTATGTATTCGTTGTATTTTGTGGAAAATCTTTTTCCCCTGAATTTACAACCCAGTCCTCTCTGGTGTGAATTATTTCTTCAAACGGCTGATTACTCCTTTTGAAGAAAACAAGTATCCTTCGATCCATCCTTTTTTGTTCCTTATTCAAAAACTTCACCTGAAAATATATTGATAACTTTTAAAATCGTTTTTACCGAGCTATATGGGACATATATTTTAAATTAAAATATTTAAAAATTAAAATTTAATAAAGTAAATGACGAGAGCCGACAAAATGTATGACAATGTCAGCTACTTCGAGTTTAAGACGAAGTTCTCGTCTTTCTCGTAAGTTAGGCTCTCGCTAGTGAAGAGGGAATTGAGTGAGATATCTGGCTGTCCTTGTGGTGCAACGGTCAGCATACCAGGCCCGGATAGCAGGAGATCCAGGTTCGATTCCTGGCGAGGACAGATAGATTTTTTTATTCTGTTCCCTCTCATGAATTATTTATATGGGACATATTTTTTCTTAAAGTATTGACTATCCCTAAAGGAAAATTTTACCTAAATTCATTTTTAATGTTCAAATGATTCTTTTTCTTTGATATGATTGGCATTACCTGATTGGACTACATTTTTTTTATTCAATTTTAAGAAAATTAGACATCTAATTCATAACCCGTCGGCAGATAATAAAAAATACACATTTTTTTAAATTGATTTTTTTTTATCAACCTTTATCCCAAAAGAAATTCTGTAAACATTTACATCCTCTTAACATTGGGTACCGACCCCCTCCCTACAAAAAAAAATCTGTGTGTATTCCTGCTGTGGTTTTCTGTCATAGGTAGAATATAAAAATAAAATTTTAATTAATTCTTGCAATGTTTCAGAAAAATGGAAAAATTTATTTCCATCTTCAGTGACGGTAAAAATAAAAATTTGTCAAAAATTTGAAAAAATTGGAGATTTTCGTCATTAATTTAAAGTTAAGAATACAAATATGTATTTATTATTATAAATAATGTCGCGAGAAACTTTTTTTTTTTTTAAATCTATAACGTCAACTCAAGAGGATGGAAGCTTACATTAAAAGTACTTTCATTTTTGTTGGCCCTGAAGAAGGACATATATTTTTCAAGAACATTGGCAAAAAATAATTCTAATATTATATTCTATCTATGATCAACAACTACTAGGGTGGGAGTAAATATGTATACAGTTTAATGATATGCAGTCAGGTACGAACCTCTTGAAAACTTAATTTCATTGTATGTTATTTATTAAAATATGATTTATCAAACTTATCTTACTTCTATCCGTCTTATTAACTGCTTAAAGAAATCTAAAAGTCTAAAAGAGAAGCGGTTTAAACGAAGCAGATTATTCATTTTTTAGTTAATATTGTAAATAAATAATAATATGTAACTAAATGGATCATATGATCCACAAAGGTTTTTAATTGTCATTTTAATTCTAAATTTGAAAGAAAATCTCTATTCTACAAATTGGAAACATGAATGAATTAATTTAATTTCTAAGTTGCAAATGAAAAATCATGTGTTATTAATTTTCCAACACAATAAACTATAGCCCGTTAAAGCAGTTTTAAGTATATGGAGTTATAAATTATTAAATGTTACATGTCACTTTCAGTTCAAACTCCTTCATGGGACAATCACCAACACACATGAAAAAACCTTCATTAATAGTCCAGAAAGTTCATCCAACAGGAGGAATTTCAAAAATAATAGTCTTTTATAATCTTCCCTTGTTTTGATTTGGAGTTTTATGTTACATTCAGTAATTGAAAAAAATAATTGTAAGATATAATGTCTCATATCAGTGTAATAATTTTGGTTATAATTATACACAGATATGAGACATTATTAGTGTTTTCTTTTTTAACTGTTCTTGCAAAATTAGAATTAAGCACAGACTTGAAGTAACTAACGCACTGTCTACTTCACCCTCTGGCATTACCAAATAGTTATAATTCAGACAAAAAAGGAGAAGGGAATACAAAATGGAATGGTTTGTGAGAGGATTTTTTTTCCTCCCTCACCCCACAATATCGGTCCCTATTGGAGTTGATGGGTCCCGGAGGCTATCCAATTTTTCTCCTTATAATACTTCACATCCTATAGGATGTACTCATCCTATATAAGATAGTAAATCATCCTATACCTTCACATATATATATTCACCTTTTCAATACGTGTCTCTATTTTCCATTTTTACTTTGTTTATTTATTTTTATTATTTTTTTAAGTAGAGTATCCTTCATAACTTCATAGGTCTAGGTAGGTATCTTCATAACTTCACTTATCTACGTTTAAAAGCCTTCAGGAGTTGTTTTTATTTTCTACCCACTTTTCCGTGGTTTCAATCTTGCATTTCTACTCATATATAACGATCATAAAATAAATTTAAATATATAACTCTTTATTTAAAAAAAATTATTCTATACATTTTAATTTTTGATGGGTTACATTGTTGTCCTTGGTCGTCTATCCTGGGACGTAACCCGTCCTCAGAGAGGAGCCCAGGTTAACCCATCTTCTCCTTAACCTAGGATAAGAAGGAGACTAGGCAGGGAGTCAAGGAGGGAGTGAGAGGGGGAGAAAAATGCCAGTGCATTCACTCCCTTGATATTTTAACACAGCTAGCTGGAGTAGGAAGTCTCTTGGCCACCTCCTCTTGAGGCGTCAGGGAGGGTGGTCGGAATGAATAAAATAAATTGTTGATTTAAGGGTGTCTCTTTTGTTTTTGTCCATTAAATTATCTGAATAGGGTCGAGACTTTCCCTCATATTTTTAGTCCTGTAGTTGAAATTGATGATGACGATACAGAGCGTGTAAGAAAAAAACAAAAAAGAAAGAAAAAACATGGTATTTATCGAGCTGCACATCTTCCAAAGAAGTCGGAGAACATCCACCCTCACTAAGTTAACGATTCGCAAATGTGACGTATGCTCTCCCATAAACTTGCTAACTTTGGAACCACAAATATCACTCATAAGCCGCTAGCCGAACAGCATGGACAGCATCACATGGCCAGAGAAGGTTATGGCGGAGGTTATAAGGCCAGACACGGAGTTCTGGGGGAGAGCTGGGAAGAGGCTGATCGACCAGAATATTAGGAGGCGGAAATGGAACCGTGTCGGCCATACTTAGTGTAAACAGCCTGGAGCGATTGAGGAGATAGCGCTCGACTCGAACCCGTAACTTCCACATCCCCGCATCTCAAGGATATCCATGCGGGTCGAAAGTTGGATCAGGAAAGAGGTCTTTGTTAAGTTTATTCCAAGTTAAATTGTTTTCAGAGTGGGAGTAGTATTTAGTTCAGAGTTATGAAACTCAACAAAGTTTACTGCCTAAATGCTGAAATAAGTTGTTATTCTTAATGAATTTTATCACATAGCTTTTAAATATAAAATAAAAAAATGTATTCTAAGTTGAGAAAATCGGGTGAATGAAAGTGAAGAATACCTGAAATATCAAGTTGTTTTTTGTTGTTTTTTTCCTGCAGTGGGTGTAAATTTTAGAACAGTGAAACTGAACCACATTTAATCATTGTTAGAGATATATTCTAATGTATTAGTGCAAATTATATGGTCAAAGCTAAGTTAAAGACAGCAGCAATGGGTATTTGCCACGGGGATTGATGAAATTCTGGAACAACAATGCCATTAAAACAATGTTTTTATAATTTTCCTTCATTTTTTTCTTTGTATAATAAATAATTAAAAAATGACATTGTAAGTAGGGTTTTAATTAAATACACCTTTCAAAATTTACTCTCATAAACTCAAAAAATTTCCTGATAACTGGTGAATAACTTTTAGAAAAATACAATACATAATTTTCAAAAGTATTATTGAAAATGGAATCCAACGGTTAGTCTCAATTAATCAAAAAATTATAACATTTAAATATGGGGGAAGTCCTACGAAGAATGAGGTTAACTACAGATATTGAAAACGAGCGAAAGTTATGAGTCATTGCAAGTATTTTGAAGTGCAATCTCAGCCAACATTTAAAAAAAATTTAAGCAGAGCATATATTACTAGGGCTAAGTGTACAGTTAAATCCTATATTTAGGATGGATTTGAAATCCTTTAATATTATAAATATTAAGACTAAATAATTTTCTACTAAGGTGCAGGTTTAAAATGCTTGTGGAGGATCGTTGTCTGTTTTGGTACACAGGTATGAGATTATGACGAGAACAACACCTTAAAATATTTCTGAAACTCTTTCTTAAAATTTAGATTGTACTTTTTATTTTTGTTTGGAAGTATGTCCTTCTAAGATTTTTATATCAGTAAAGCTATATTTAATTTAAGTCCAAAGACGATAGAATCCTTTTCATCTGTTGGAAGTAGATTCTAAAGGGAACCCTTTGCAAATTATTTTCTTATAAAGATTGTTAATAGCAGAAGAAAATTTAAAATAAAATACAGAAAAAATTAATTAGAAAATATGAATAACGAGTTGAAGCTACCATGCATTAATCTCTAATTGAATAGCTGGACCTATAAAAATATAAGATAAATTTAAGAACTAAATTATAAATTTATTAGTTGGATAATCAAGTTAGATAAGAAATATTCCATTTGAATAAATATATTTAAAGATATAATATTATGTTTAGAAGGGAGGAAAGTAAATTTTGTCTCTAATAAAAATGAATAAAATAAGGGTAAATATTAATTTGCGTCAAAACCACATAGACTCCGAGGGTAAAAATAGGAATTCCTCTAATTTAAATAGGAGCAACAATGGAAAAGCCAATCTTCTAAGTTATAGACTTAAATATATTTTTTGATTTACAGTTTCAATCAAAGTGTTGTACACAATAATTTTTGGAAATATTGACAGATATTATATCTCATATAAAATAATACTTCGAAATAATACTTTTTATTTCACGGTTAACACACACATAAATATATATATATATATATATATATATGTACGTGCGTGCTTGCGCGCGCGCGCGTGTGTGTGTGTGTGTGTGTGCGCGCGCGTGTGTGTGTGTGTGTGTGTGTGTTTGTGTGTGTTTTAGCTACCTTTAACAGTGATCGGAGAAGAGATGAAGATTTTTTTAAATGCTATTGAGAATACAATAATTTATTTTAAGAAAATATTTTAAAAGAACTCAAACAAATTGCCTGGGCAAACACTTGTTTACTCTCGTCAAAAATAAACTTAATTAATCTTTCTGTAAAATAAATATTGATATCCTAACATAAAAATCGATTTTTATATTTAATAGTATCATGACCTTACGTAAATAAGGTTTAGGGCATTAAACTGCGTGTTATATCTATTTAAATTTATATAATTAATAATTATTTAAGTTTTAAGAAAAAAAAAATGTAAACTTGAGGCAGTGGGTCAAAATAGGAGTGAATAAGTGGCTAAAGATCTGTTCAGTTATCTTTTCATTTTATTCACTCACCTGAATGTAATAGGTCTTTTTGAATTCCCTTTATAGCTCTCCTTTAATTTCCGTATTTTCCTGGAAAAATGCCATTTTTCAACTGAATATTTAATTTAAATAAGATTTTATTCAGGCGTACTCTCTCTCTCAAAAAAGAAAATTCTGAGAAAATGAAGTCTGTTAATCATCTACATTTAAATTCTCTTTTATCTCTAAATAAAAGAACTGCGAAAATTCCTTTTTAGTTATAACACATAAAAAATAATAAAATAGGTTTAATATAGCTAATAATATACCTATTTTATGTATTTTACGGAAATCAAAGATGAGGTTCAACATTTTAAGACGCAATCGTTCTTCATTTACGTTTCCTGAAAAGTATTTTAAGAAACTAATTGTTTATAAATGTTAATTAGTAAATAAATGTAAGAAAATTAATTTTTAGACTTCTTAGGCTCTAATAAATACTGATGTCTTCTTACACGATGAGTTAAAAAAAAAAAAAAAAAAACTATTTATCCACTATAGCAGAATAATAAGTTTTGCATGTAATTGGGAAAATTATTTTGTTTATTATTAGAACACATTATCTTACCTTTTATAATGAAATATTTAATTTAAATTAAAAAGATCAATGTTGCATAATACATTAAAATTTATTGACAGTATTGAAAATATTTCAGTAAAGAATTTATTAGGGTTCGGTCAAGATTGAACCGAAAAATACATTTTAAAGAAATGTATTTTTTTTTTTTTGGCTTGTTGTAAGACATCTTTTGGGCTTACTTACAATTACTTTTAGTTACGTCAAATTTTATGTGTCAATAATTTAAATCATATTATTTTTGTTTTAATCATATTGTGTTATGGCATTGCTTAACTTTTATTTATTTGTTATATTACTAATAATTTATAACATTTTTAATTTTATTACAATGAAAAACGAAATACAAAAATAAAAACAAAATAAAAAATGAATAGTACATATCAAATGTTTTATTATATAATATTTTATTATGTTTTATTTGTATGTTACTTTTTTGAAATGCTTTAGAAATTCAAATTTTCCATTTTTAGCAATAATTACAAAGATAAATTAGCTTAATCTTTGTAGTGATAAACAGTTTATATTTACAGTACAATAGTCTATACTTTACGTGAGTGTTTTACTGGGGCATGTTTGTATTTCATTGTTTTCTGCAATAGAAGAGTCAAAGTGCTAAAAATAACTAGTCTAAGTTGGACTAAGGAATTAATTACAATTATTAATGAGGTCAATTCATTTTTTAAAAAAAGGGTTGGGCAGGTATGAATATGGTGAACATTTTTGCCTAATAGGCAACCTAGTCAATTACATTAACTGTCATCTTTGCTTCATCTCGCTCATCAATACCATCCAATCCTTAGAAGCCCTCAGACGATCACTCATCATTTCTTGTATCGTTATTCCCGCACTGTCCTTCATTCTCTTGTTCCCAAGTTCCTAATGGAACATTCTCCCCTTTCTTTGTTCCCTAACCTTTCACCAGTTCTTTTTTCTGATCGTCCTTCCGCTTGTTTTTTTATATGAAGTCTCAGAATCCTTTTAACCTGCACATGAGTTTTTTTTTTAGTGTGTTAGCCTCCCATTCAACTACTAAGAGTCATGGAGGGAGAGGCTATCTTCAGATTGCCATCCCATTCTAAACATCCATTGCTCAGGACAAGCTTTTACAATGAATAAAAGATTGCACTGCGCGGGATTCGAACCCGCAGTGCCAGGATTGTGAGAACCCATGAGTTATAGCGCCCACAAACTGCGTAAATAATTAATAATAATTGTTTGTTATTTGAAAATAGCTTTCTGAGCTAGAAAATATCCAACACTTCCATGCCAGACTATATTAAAAGTACTATTGTTATTTTTCACAACTTTTTAACCTTGAGGTATGATTATACCTCTTATGGAGCTCCTCAATTGTGTTAAAACAGTTTTAATTTTAAAATTTATCTGATTAATTCCACTAGGGGTCATGGAGGGAGAGGCTATCTCCCTCTACCTCTATATAGGTAGATTGCCACACCATTCTCCATGGCTCAGAAAAAGTTTTTACTAATAAATAAAAGATTCCCCAGCGCGGGATTCCGGGTTGGACCGCGTCAAATTGTTGTTATTTTCAATAGAATTTTCATTCTCTTTTTAGCCCTGAAGAAGCCATCACATGATGTGCGAAAGCTCGGCAAATAACAACAATTTGACGCGGTCCAACCCGGAAGAAGAAACGGTAAATACATCTGACGACTGTCGAAGCCTACGTGAACAACTTTTTTTTTTGTTTAAATTTTAAGAAAATTTGAATTTTTCTTTGTAATTGTTTAAATTCTGTTCAGTCTTCAACTGGTTTGAGCACCTAGCTCATTCAATTAGACTTTGGATGTTTGCGGCTGGAAATTGTAGCCGCTCTTTTTGCAAGTAGGTTGTGGACAGAGAGGGTTGGTAGGTGTGAGTGCGGAAAGAGCCATTCGGAGCAGGGTAAAAGGTTAATCCTGGAGAAGGAGGTCGTCCGCCGGCCAGTTGGGGAAGTTTAATTAAATAAAATGGAGGAGTCTGGAGGCGAGGAAAGGGTTCCCGGGGGAGAGAGAACCTTCCCCCAACCCCCTTCTCGGTAATTAGTATTTCCAGTGGGGGATGGGGTTCCATCGCCGTTCCCGCAAAGAGCCTATCTCCTCGACATGGGTGCAGCGGAACTGTCATGGGAGCTCTACATCACCTGGCAGCCCGGGAATGAGTTGTCTATTGTCACTATGGAGGGTCACTCTTTAACTTGAGGATTGTCAGGGGTTGTTTGAAGTCCTGTTCCTCAAGTGGAAGTTACAATATTCTCCACAGGACTGTTCTCAAGGATACCAAAAAATCTGGAATACCTGTCTTACACTCCCTCTCTCTTTCTCTCTCTCACTCTTACTCTATTCTCTCTCTCTTTCTCTCTCTTTTTTCCTCCACCCACCCCTTTCCTCCATCTATCCTGTTCTTTGAATTTAATTATTGATGAACGGCTTTGCTGTTTCTCTCGGACTAAAACTACCTCCAGGATGTGAGGCATAACTTATAGCGCAGCTGTGAGTCCTCAACATGCGATGAATCTTTTTTTCAGGTGATAATGCACCTACTCGCCTTCACAACAGTATCTATACTGATGTGCCGTATTTATTTATTTGATATATTTAAGCGGTAAAAAAGTAAAAACAGACAAGATTTTTGAACTATTGGAAAAAACAACAACAAATAATCAGCCACTCAGGGGTCTCCTAAGCAAAGCAGTTTTCCCATGCCTACAGGATAAATTAAACATAAACATAGAATATATTGAATATATAATTTAATCTTGAAAACTAAAGAGTGTAATAAAGTAAAATATGAGCCAATTAAGGTTGGTCCAAGTTGGTTAGGACGCTAATAGATTAGCCATTTTCATTAAGATGTTCAATATTGCAAAGGTAATTTATGTAATTTCAAATGGATTGTGTTGCAAGTTTTACAGGAGTAGGCAAGAAAGGTAAGGGATTAATCTGAATATCAATAAAGCATTATGAATGATCATCAGTTAGGTTAAGTGAGCCTGGTGGATGTCTGATGATCCATGATGTTAATAATGTTCATTTGCTAAGAAAAGATTATTCATTGAGGAAGAATTGTTAATGGTAGAGTTTAATAAACAACCAAAATAAATTTCTATTTGGAATGGAAGAGTTGAATTTTTTGAGAATGAAAACGCTAAATGCAGCCAAGAGCTGATTCTGCATTTTATGAAGACTATATGCAGATCCTACTGTACGTCCTGATGATTTTGAAATGTTGATGTATGCTCAAAATGACCTGGCAGCGCTAAATGATGATGTCCTGCTGAAAATGAAAAACTGCATAAACCATGCAAATTCCCCACCATCTAGTTTAGGAATATTTGAATTTACCATCTAATGAAAAAAATTTCATTTGATAAAAAAAAAATTTCTGCTGAGTTTCATTGCTCCTAATTAAATTTTACGCCTCTTACAGCAATAAACTTTCTACTCGTATTCGACACTGGGTATTATCCAACTTCTAGGTTGGGTTTTATTTATTTAATTTATTTTTTCCATTTAAAGCCACATGCTACGTTTAAACAAGATAAACATACTCAAGTGCAGATAAATAAATGAGTGCAGTTTCCACGTCATAAGATAAAAACTTTCTGTTCGTGTAAAACTATGGGTATACCCCACAACTAAACGTTCAGAATTCTAAATTGTTAAATTTCATTATATAACTTTAAAATTTGTTGTTTTATCAGTAGTGAAATCTGTCTTGAATTTCAGAACTAAATACTACGAACGCTACATTGAAAAAAAAAAAACAAAAAAAAAAAAAAAAAACATTTTTTACAACTTTATCTCTGCTATCGGCAATATTTTAGTTTTTAAAATGGCCGAATCACGAATTTCATAAAGAAAAAACTAAATCTGTGACCTGCAGAGTATCGAGAAATACATGCTTCCATACACAAACACCACACCTACACGCAGACGTACTCTTAAAGTATTATATATGTATGGAATTTGTTTTTAATCAGCCTTGAAGACAACCTAAATAAATATATTCTTTCGAAATTCGCTAATAATATATGAATCTCAGGGAATCTCATGGTTGCAAGGTCACTGTTTAGAGTGGCAGTAAACATAAATATATCAGATATGGATATGATGACCAATGTTAAACAACGGATATGCTGATGAAGAAGAAGAAGAAGAAGAAGAAGATATAGGTGTGAAAAAACAAGGAACACTACTAAATGCGAGACATTTCTGTAAATACAACCCTGACTGTGCTCCCTTACTAACAGTATAAAATAGGAAAATAATTGTTGAAAGAAAATATAATAATTATTATCTTCGCGTGGAATATTGCCTTGCAGTAATTAAAAACATTAGCTGTTAATTGAGTGAGTACATTATAATTCCGAACTGATTCCTGTCCGAGCATTCTTTGTTTAGCCTCCAACGTTAATGAATAAGATTCTTTTATTTCTATCGCGAATATATATATAAATATATATCACAAATCTGTGTGACTGTTTTTGTCCAAAACTGAGCTGTATGCAAATAGATACATAAACGACCACTGCGGATATGGGGGTTTTACTTTCTTTTGTTTTCAGACGACTTTGGCACAGCATTTTCGAGTTTCTTATCTGAACTTTAAAAATTTTCCTTCTTTTCAAATTTATTTTTTGCTTAATGAGGCATATGGACATTAAAATCGACTCAGTGTAGTTTATCTTGCCTGACTAGGTTTTTTTTTTTTTTTTTTTTTTTTTTTTTATAATTTTCAAATATCAAATTGATCTAATAATGAATTTGACTAAAATGAAATCTATCAATTTTATTTCTTTAATTTTTAAAGAAAAAAATTCCTTGGCAGAATACGGGTAAATTAATATATTAACAATATTTAACGAGTTCATTGACTTATTGAAAAATGAAAATATGTTAATTAATTTAAATTGTAATGATGGAGCCGTATAAAGTCCAACTGGAAGAAAAAGAAAGAAAATCTGCTTAACCCTGCTTTGTTCTTAAATATTATCCAAAACAAGTTTTCCGTATTGAATTTAAAAAAAAAGTTTTTTGTATTTTTAGTGTAAGCCTCCCTTTCAAACACTTAGGGTCATGGAGATAAGTGCCATCTACAGGTTGTTACCTCATTCTAAACATCCATGGCTCAGGATAAGCTTTTTTTATAAATAAAAAATTGACCTGGGCTAGATTAGAACCCGCAGCGTCAGGATTACAGACCCGTATGGACCTCTTGAGCTACCCTAGGGCCCCGTAATGAATTCGTATAAAACGAAAATGTAAAAATTTTGCAATTTTTAGGTAATGGACAGAAAAAAACAGAGATATTGTATTTTTTTTCTCACAACAGCTGTACCATTCTTTTAATTTTTCGCTACTGCCTCAGATGCACTTAAAGAGTCATAACTAAGTAATTCTTACCTCCTTGGACTCAAGTACTAAAACCCTTAAGACATTGTTACTGAGCGCCTGCTTGTGTTCCTACCTTCAGAGAGCAGGTTATGAGGGACGAGAATAGCACATCACCGCTTAACAGTTCAGTGGGAGTGAATCAATATCACTCGGTGTGAACTGTTAGTCTCTCAGCTCCTCTTCCTTTCGCTTCAGTTAATTCCTGCCTGCCTATCACTGATCAATAGCATCTTTGTTGTCTGTGTTTATGTAAGTGTGCAAGTTAATATATGCCATACATAGGCCATACATACGCCCACATTCTGTATGAGAAAATATATAAAATTCAATTCTACATTTTAATGTTAGCCAATTAGAGGAAACAATAAATATAATATTTGCTGTGGATCACTTATGATTCCATGTTTAATTCTGCGGTACTTCTGTATTTGTTTATGTACTTACATAGACTTACTTATGAGTACTAATTGACGGTGTCATTCCTCTATTTTTATCAATGAGGGGACAAGCTAAACCCATTTCACACTTTTAACAGATACACAGTTTTTACTATTGCAGAATCAAACGATTCACGTTGGTGTCATGTCGAGAATTTGAAAAACTGATATAGTGCTTTACTGTAGGCCTTTGGATCCTGCATTGGGAAAACAAATAATATGTAATAACAAAATAATTATTATAAGCAAATTTAAAGATGTAATTGAAATAAAAACAAATATTTCGCGTCATCGGAATGCCAAAGTAGGTAAATTTTAATTATGAATACTATATTATACAGTCATTAGCGCGCTGCCGTCACAGTCTAAGGAATGCCACATCCTGTTAGGAGAGCACATTCCTCAGGCCCACATATCAGCGGTGTCCACCCTAATTCCCCATTATCCTGATGCAGTGCCACTTACTTAATGATATTGTGCTGTTAATTACTACCTCTCTCATAAACTATGGATCTCTCTCTATGGTAATGCCCATTGAAGAATCAAACAACGAATTTTGCTGAGCTTGAAAAAGAAAAACGTCCCGCAAGGATTATTTATGACCTGAGAAGAACTCTGCCACTTACTGTTATGATCCAGTTGGATCACAACAGAAAAATATTGATGTAAGGGATCAGAGTTGTTGGGATAATGTCCTCCGTTATCTAGGACAGAGACTAATTAACCGATACTTCCAGCTGACAACATGATAACGAACTGAAGCTTTCAATGGCTCTACAGTAATTAATCACGGCATTTTACGAGCAAAACTCTGAGGCAGCTACAAACTAATTCATGTCACAGCATATGAGCTACATTAGATGACCAACCTTAAAATACCTAAAACTAAGCAGAAATACATTTCCAGTAGTGAAAAATGTATTTCTGCAGCATCCATGGACTTGTTATATATCTTCATCGATTGTATTGAATAGTTGGAGAAGTAACTCTGAATGGGTGTTTAATCAAAACTTTGGGGTTTTAAGCTCATTAGTAGAGATTTCAGCTGTTGTAACTAAGTCCTTCAGAGGAGGCTCAGATTTTCAATACATAAATACTTTTTACAGCTTATATTTCAATAATATATTTGGTCTATCTTTAGTAGGTGTATTATTAATTTAAGATTTTCTAATATATTTCTTTTGATGTGTATTATATATCCTTTTATGAAGAATGGTTCTTTTTTTTTTTTTATGTCCTGGACTAAGGTTCCGAAAATATTATCATTGGATATAAAAAGCTCTCCTAATTTTCCTAATGTCGTTGATCGGTTGTTTTCGTCGAAGTCATAGCAGAATCGTCCAATTCGCAGAAGAAAATTCAGATTTTTTTTTTTTTTTAAATAATTTACGTTCATTTTAGACTAAATTCGGTAAAATAATTGGTACCAGGCATTTAAAGTTGTGTAATAAATTTACATTCTCAATAAGGCTTGTGGTTGGTTCACCGTCAATTATTATGTGTTTGAAATTAATCTGTGATTCGGGCTGGATAAAAATAAATTAAATACTTCAAAACTATTAGGAAATTATTGTATTTTATGATTATTATTATTATTACGTTTATTTTAACAGACTCTAATATTTAAATAAAAGTTATTTAAAAAAAAGTTATTATGTTTCGATTTACTTGTACATCATCATCAGGGTGATAATGACTTATAAGTTAAGTCAAAACGAAATAATAATAATAATAATTTCCCAATAACTTTAGAGTATTTTGTTTTTCTCACCCTGCCGGAATCATTAATTAACCCTCATTAATTTCTCCTACATTATGTTATTAACTTTTTAACTCGACTGCTGAATTCCTAATACATCAACTCGAATAGGAACTTGTTTTACAGCCATTAATTAAACGATTTGTTGTCATCTATTATGAATTGTTTTCATTACACCCTTAAGCTGAAAGGCATATGGGTGAGAAGAGGAGAAAGACAGGAATAAGAAGAATTTCTGCTGTTATATTGATTAATTTCTTAACCAATATAACAGCAGATGTATAATTCTCTATCCTAGTTAAAATATAACCTTCCTGATATACAAGGAAAGAATAATGAGTTTTAAAAAAAACCCACTGAAAATTGGAATTCAAGAGAAAAGTAGAATTTCTGAGAGAACACAGAGCAAGTGATGACCAACAAACAAATATAATTGCCAAAGAGTTAGATTTATATCGGAAACACAATCCGATTGATACATACTGTGCGCTTTACACACACCTCACAAGGTATAAAACACATCATGGCATGTATGGAATCTTTTGAATCTGCCCTAGAAAGTGTTTGAAATATCCTAGACAGTGTCCAAAATGCAGTTCTATAAATTTGTGTAGAAGCCTCCGGAGCCTAGACGAATACAAAGCATTCCTGCAGAGATCGGGGAACCATCTCTCTAATTTAGACGAGAACAACTCCTTTTAGGCTTCAATTCAATCGGTGCCAATGAAATCGGGAAACGAATTAATTAAATGGATCGATATTAGCTGTCGATTATTGAAAAAATAAGCAACATACACTTTTAGTGCCCTAAGCATCTTATAATCCGATATTTTAGTTAACAAATTATTTGTAGAGGAGCCAATTACATACAATTATATGCATATATACCAAAACTTTAACTATATTTTCAATGAAAAGGAAAAGGTGTTAGGGTCGCGTTTGTCTACTACAATAGGAGTCATTTATTCAAGATCAACCCATTTCAACCACCTCTGAACATTGCTCCTTCCTTCAAGAAGACCAGTATTCAATCCGCCGGAAATTCACATTTGGAAATCGATAGAGGGCTTTTGAGTAAAATCAAATGAATTTTAAATATTGTATTTGTTGTAATATTTATTCCCACATTAATGTGATACAATAAATGCAAGGGAATAGAATAAAAAGATTGTACTACCTCAGCTGGGACTCGAACCCGGATCTCCTGCTTTCCGGATGGGCATGCTATACTTTACACCACCGAGCTAGCCAGATGATTCATTACATTCCCCGCACTTAGGTTTAGACCCCCGTGGTGGGTGCGGGGAATTTGATGAATTATCTGGCTAGCCTCCGTGGTGCAAATAGTAGCATTCCTGCCCGGGAAGCAGATCTGGATTCGAGTCCCAGCTCAGTCAGTAAGATTTTTTTAAATTCTATTCCCTTGCATTTATTGTATCAAATTAATTTTGATTCCCACTCAGATATAAGATATAATTAAAAATATTCATATTCAGTCATTTTTCAAACAGCTTGAACAAATAAACAATTAATGAGAGGGAATAGAATAAAAAATCTAACTGTCCCAACCAGGAACAAAAATCTAACTTTCCTGGCTGGGACAGTTAGATTTTTTATTCTATTCCCTCTCATTAATTGTTTATAATTTACGTGGGATAAAAAACCCCAACCAAATAAAATATTTATAAAGAAAAAATTAAATAAAGTAAATGATGAGAGTCGACAAATAGCTTGACAATGTCAGCTCCTTCCAGTGTAAGACGAAGTTCTTGTCTTTCTCGTAGGTTAGGTTCTGGCCAATGTAGAGGGAATTGAATGAGACAACTAACGCGTCCTGGTAGCACAATTGGCAAGTGCACCGGCCCGGATAGCAGGAGATTCAGGTTCGGTTCCTGGCTGGGACAGATAGATTTTTTATTCTATTGTCTCTCATTAATCGTTTAAAATTTACGTAGGATTAAAAAAAAAACCACAACCAAATAAAATATTTATTGAGAAATTAATTTCATATACAAGGGAGTTCTAACGACATCAGTCACTGGGGTAAATAGAATAACCATGAATTTGTTTTTTTAAAAAAAAAGCATAAACTTAATACAAAAAAATATGGGGATAAAAGGCAATTTTCAAACGGGGAAATCGTTGGGAAAATCTCGTATTAATGTATTTAAGATTTAGGAAAATTGAAAAGGCCATTTTCTCTTCCTCCCGACTGTTTTTTTTTTCAACGAAGTTTTTTTTTAATTTTAAGCTTGCTAAAATTAAATATTTATTCATATTTCTTTTCATTTTAATTAGGAATCTACCGAGTAGGCACAGCTCCTTAGTGTCGGACTTTTTTTTTTTTTTTGTATAAATATTATTACTATCATTAAATACAGTTAACGTTGCATAAATATTTATTGAGAGGGTTGAAATGAGAATGTAAGGGCTGATATGTAGTTTTGAAGGATTCATTTTGAATGTTCTGAGAGGCCTGTTCCAAAGAGAACGTCCCAGATAGCCGGCCAGCCATGATATGAGATGTTGTGGTTCCCTACGGCTCCTCTCGACCGTGCTTGGTCCCATTTCCGTCTTCTCCCTCCAATCTGTCATATTTTTATTCACAGCGTATATATTTTAACTTTTATTAGGATTAGGATTAGGATCAGGTTATATGGCAATCAACATCATGGTTATTACGCCCTGACTGTTGGGTTAATTAAATGTTTTCATATATACCTGTTTCTCATCAAATTCACATAAGTTTGCCCATATTGGATTCATGGTTTGCCAGGAATGACTACAGTTGTCTTGGGAGGTTTTTGCATGTAAATAGATTAGTGTAATATGGGTATTCCTCGATGAAATGTTAAATGCTACATTTAGGGCTTATTGGCGGTTGATCTTTAGTGATTAGATGCATGTGGGTAAGATTGGTGTGACCTATTCTAAGTCTGGTTAGTACGACTTCTTCTCTTCAGTTCTCCCGGTTCGTTGTGGACCACTCCTTGGTGGTGGTAACTTTTATTATCTTGTTCTATATACATAATGCTCAGACAATTTTTATATTGGAAGGGGGAAAACACATTCTGTAGCTACATTGTCTAAGACATGCTGGAGCAAATAAGGGATTCTATTTCGGAGAATATGAAAAAACGGATCTGTCAGGTCAAAGTGATGAGAAATACGAAAATAATTTTTCATTTATTCTTACTACCGCCAAGAACTGAATGTAAAACTAAACACAACTAGCAGTTCTGGGTCTTTAGAAAAATTTTAATAATAATTTCAAAATTTCTTCGTTAAAATCTATTCAATTTAGTAGCGTAGAAATGTAGTGAAAGGTTATAGTGTGATATGATGGTAAGAGGAATGGAGAATTCACAGGTGCCTCCCCAGACAAGACGGTAGGCGACAACCTTGATCTACGAGACAAGTTAGGTAGGCTAGCGACACTTTATGAATATCTGACATAGTGAGGTCTGTAAAACACAACAGAAAATAATGGAAAATTCAAAATGAGAATATTTACCGAACCTAATTCCGATTTTTAAACAAATTTGCCATGAAATCTTTGCATTTTTGGAGAAATTTATTTTAATTTCTTAGCATAATTCCATAACCGTTATCTATGTATATTCTATATTTTCGGAAAAGCTGCTCTACGATTTCAAAAGATTATTAATTATTGAGGCGTAATTTCAAATTGTTTAATTTTCAATTCTGTTTCCTCAATCCTCGACTCAAGGATATACTGCTAAGAGTAGCATTCCCCATTCACGTGCAGTTTGACTTGACATTATGTAAGGACAATTTTCACCTTAAAGCTTTTGTAAAATAATAACATCATTAAATTATTATAATTACTTCAATATCGGGAAAAAATGGCGACTTATCAATTTGCAAGTAATAGTAAATTAGATACATTTAAGAGAACAAATAAAATCACGTTTATTTAACAGAAAGATGATTAACAACTGATGACAATATCATAATGCTGTTTTATGTTCTCTTAACAAATATTGATTAATATAAAATGTTCACAAATTTCAATAAAAAAAAAAAGAAGAAATCAACTCGATGCTTTTTTTTTCCCAATATTAAACAATTCTTTATAATATATTTCTAATGTGTGCATATAAAGGCTCTATAAGCAAATATAGAGTGCAGTGCGCACGCAAAGTGAAAAAATCACAAGAAGCAAAATTTTCAGGGATTTTTCGCTCTTCGTAAGTGAGGACTGAAGAAAGATCTCCAGCAATTTCTCTTCACTCCTCACTGAAGAAGGGCAACAGATCCCCGAAAATTTTGTTTTCGTTTTGTGTGTGAACTGCACTCTCTATCCCTCCTGGTCTTCATTGCTACATATCGCAGCCGCAAATGCTTCATTTATATATATATATATATATATATATATATATATATATATATATATATATATATAACCACACTCACTCAATTTTTGAAATACAGAAATTGATTGAGTTTTTGCACATCTGTAACTGTCAAATGAGTTATTTAATGGCCTAAATTAATTGAAGGGAAAGACGGTTTAGAGAAATAGCAAATTGCGAATTCAGCAATATCTTCCTTTCTGTTACAAATACAAAGTAAGAAGTCCAATTTGAAATATTTAGAAACGTAATTTCGAGTGTTAGGCGGCCACTCTTATTTTTAATATAGAGGAATCGAATTCGGTTTTTAAGCGCCCTGTAGCAAACACTTGCATGAATTCATTGTTGGTTGAAGTGGAATGGAAGGTTCAGAGGAAGGCCCAAGGGCTCTTGGATACACTCATTAATATATATATAAGTTGA
>KZ807137.1:312880-329540 GCA_000696205.2 Oncopeltus fasciatus
CGAAAAGAAACCCATCCTCATGCACTTACACAAAAATCATCATTCACGAAAACAGCGTAGAGCAACTACCGAACTCAGCACACATCATAACAATCTTTCCCAACAAAGGAAAAATAACAATCAACACGAATCACTCATCGGAAGACATCGAACTTCAAGGAATAAAAATTATAAATTTAAACAAAGATGAATATTTAACTTATAATCATGTATCTTATAATTATTCTTCCTATTCTTATGGAAAGCCTTTAATCATAAGTAATAAACTCAATTTTACTGTAAACAAAACTAATTTCACAATTAACTTTAAGTCTATAAGTCTAAAAGACATTAAATTCAATCATATTATACCTGTACAACATACAAATGAGACACAATATTTTAACTTTAATTTTAATTTTTGGATTATGTTATCATATATCATATTAATAATAATTGTATTATACATTTTATATACCCTAAAGAATTGTAAAGAAAAGAATTGTAAAGGAAAACCTCATCCTATAACTGAATGCAATGCTGATGAACAAAATGTTCCCCAATCAAATCAAAATATTTTATTTTCATAATATGAAAAATCTTAGGGGGGAGGCGTTATATTGACATATCCTACTTAATCAACATATAATAATGCTTGCAGTCAGCTCCTTTCCTAGAAGCTCCCCACCCTAACCAACCCTATCTCATCTTCCCAGAGATCCTTCTCGAGTCAGTCTTATTACGGAAGAGCTACAGGCTACTTCAGTCTCATTGCATCCTTCCCACATCGAGGTTCTCCTAGTATTATTTACTTAGCGAATATAAGTGATAATCGTTGTGATCCCTTTGATTTATTGTAATAGACTCCGGTCAAATTACTTGATCGTTAAATGTAAATATTGGATTGATGAATAAATTCTTTTTAAAAAGTAACTATACATCGAACCCAATATAACTTATATATATATATATCCAAATTACGAACAAAGCATCAGTTAATTCAAATTCGAACCCCTCTTTTATTCTTTATGTATCTCATTTCTACCTCGACATGTTTCGACCTTTCAGTCCTTTACAAGGGAATTATATCAATTTACTTAACATATAGGAATTTTCCTATTATTTTAAATTATAACAGAGTCAGAGTTGACCGTGTTATTTACCTTAGATTTAAAAAAAAGATCTAAGATAGAAATACATGAAGAAATAAAAGTTGTGGTTCAAATATAAATTTATTGTGACATAGTTATTAATTGTGGCTACAAATTTTTAAAATATAAAAACCATAGAAACAAGAAAGTTGAATATCACTAAACATATTCTATAAACAAAAGCTTGTCCTGAGGTATTGATGTTTAATATTGGAGGGTAACCTGTAGATAGCTCCTTTCTTCACTACCTATACTGGCTGAAAGAGGGGAAACACATTTAATCACACAAAAAACTATATATGAACATGTTCAAATGGAGAGTTTTTTGGCCGTAGAAATTATAATAATAACTCTCATACCTTATATTCTCCGTCTTCATTGGTTTCTGTACATCATCTCCCGTTGGCGAGCGCTTTCGGACACTGTCCATCTTCTGGCCGAATACATACGTTCACTGTCACGGTCCGTATTCGTATTATTATAATAATACTTTATAAGATAATAATCTAATAAGATGATTTTAGTTGGGGTTTGGTTCAAAAGAAATACAAATTTAAAAAAAGTGTATTTTTTCAGAAGATTATCTGCCAACGTTTCGGCTTACATTGTAAGCCTTTTTCAGGGCTGCCTATCATTAAGACGAGAGAGGACGTCCTGTCCCTAAGTTCACATTTCCATGACTGAGACCAGAAACGTTGGCAGATAATCTTTTTAAAAAAAATATACTTTTTTAAATTTGTATTTTTTTGGATCTACCTTGACCGAAACCCCAACTAAAATAATATAATAACTATATATAAACGTATCTGCATATATAGTATACACAGCCAAAATATTATACAGTTTTTAGCGATATATCTTCAGTGATTTCTCAATATTGGCCATTAGAGCGAACATTGTTCTTGTTGAGCGACTTCTCTCAAACATTATCCTGGATTTCGCTTCTTCCAGGCTCATACCCCACGGCTACTCTGCCATCGTCCCTGAAGTCCGACATGTCAGAGTGTTGGCCTCATTCAACTAAATTGCATTTCACTCCGAACACACCTCACTGTATAACCTTGGCACTGGGCCATGGTTTCCCCGGACCTTGAATCTGAAGCAAGACTCGCTAGTTGTTGAGTCACATCGTTAAGTTCAGAACTCCGCAACGTGCAAGTGAATGAACACAACCCACTATATGATACATAGATCCATGTCTGCTATTTCAGTAGCACAGCCCTCTTATCGATACAGGAGTTTATTCTAAGCGCATTACTCAGCTTAATAAATATTTGTATGTGATCATTCCAACTCAAGTAACCCATTCATCTTATTACATTATAATAGATTTTCCAGTTTTCATTTTAACCAAACTAATTTTCAACCCAACTTATTATAGCTTTTAGGCTGCAAAATTTTAATTTAAGGTTTAAGTAACCCCCACCTCTAGTTATTCAATTCCGTTTCTTTACTTCTAAAATATCTTATAACAATAACTTATATTTTTGAGGTTTCAATGCTAAAAATTAAATAATACTCTCACAGCACATAAAAATAAAGTTTCAATCGTAAATTTCTGGCATGCCTTTTAAATGTGTCCAAAAACCATCTTAGACTTTCGTTTTTTTACTTAAAAACATGTAAACTTTTTTTGAAAAAAAGCGCTAAAGACACATATGTACCTTTACTGACAAATAATTTCAGTTAACGACCAAATAAAATTATTTAGACATTGAAACGCAAATCGAAACATCAAATAAAAGTGAACGCACTGCGCCAAAGTTAATTTGCTGACATGTCACACATTTTATATTCAGCCTCAAATTAAAAAAAATTTGAAAACCAAATTTTTAGGTCTATTACGCAGGTCTTAGAGTGTTTGAATGACCTCGCTATATTCCCTACCAATAGAAATTCCACATAATGAAATAAATATTGAATCATTACATCCCATGACAAATTAACAAGGCTCTTCAACCCACTCACAGTCCTCTTTTGGCTTTGTAACTTAAATTTCACAATGAATTCATTAGTCTAATAATTTTTATAAAAACTTTTTATTTAAAAAAATTATTCTGTACATACATACAATATAATTTTTGATGGGGTACATTGTTGTCCTTGCTCGTCTATACCGGGACGTAACCCATCCTCAGAGAGGAGCCCAGGTTAACCCGCGATAGACTATCCGGCACCCATCTTCTCCTTATCCTAGGTTAAGAAGGAGACTAAGCAGGGAGTCAAGGAGGGATTGAGAGGGGGAAAAAAATGCTTGTGAATTCACTCGTTGGATATTGTAACTAAACTGGCTGGAGTAGGAGGTCCCTTGGCCACCTCCTCTTGAGTCGTCGGAGAGGGTGTTCGGGATGAACGTGGGATGCCAGGGAGAGGACTAGGGGATTTGGATGTCCTTGGAGGTTTGTATGGACAGTCTAATAATTATTGTTATTATTATATATTTTTAGTCTCATTAGAAACCCAACCCAAACAAAATCTTCCCTCGCTAACCCATGTAGGACCCCACAGAAATATGAGGTCCCTAATCCCCATATAATCTTCTCATTGCATCGCAAGTAAAACCTGACAGAGGGGCGGCAGGGTAGATCTAGGAACCGTTAGGGTCTCGCTATCTATGACGCTGCGGGTTCGAATCTCGCCCAGGGCAAGCTTTTATCAATAAATAAAAGCTTGTTTTGAGCAGTAAATGTTTAGAATGGAATGGCAATCTTTAGATAGCCCCTTCCTCCATGACCCTATATAGTTAAAAGGGAATCTAATACATGAAAAAAAATATAATCTTCTCATTGCACTCCACAAAACTGAAGACTTCGAATTGAACTAAATTTGTTTATTGACAGTCCTGATTCTTAGTGGCTGCCTGATGGTGAGACAACTAATTTCGGCTAATGAATTTTAAAATTAAAATTTTCTGTTCTGGTTCACCTTTTCCTTACTGTTAAATTTCGCTGTGTAGCTTCTAAAACTTTCTTAATTAACAAAATATCTATGTTGAGTTTCCACTACTCTAAATCAAATTAAACTTCCAATAAAAAAAACTTTTAGTTTTCGCATTAGTCTTTAAATATAATATCCCATTTCGATTTGTAGAATATCGCTCAATAATGAATCCCGCCTTAATTTTTATATTAATAAGGGTATACATAATTTCATTTTTAAGAAACCAAAACTTTAGGCTGTAGTCAAGTTTTAGATTTTCAAAAAATCTATTATAAAAGTATTCTAAATAGCAGCTGCATTCCTTAGGAATTCACTGGCAATAAATGTATATGAAGAAAATGATTTAGTCAAAATAAAATTTATTTATATTTATATATTTTACTCACTTAAAACTAATTATATATTTTTAAATATCATTAAGCTTAAATCCAGTTTTAGATCAGACCTTACAAGGTGATCATGTAATTATATAAGTGTAATTATATTCATAATAATTATAATTTATTAGTAGAGGCAGTGCGTTCTAAAATTATGCGTAATTTTGTTCTAGATTATTAAGTAATTAATTACTTAATAATCCAGAACAAAACGCACTTTTAGTGCGATTATCTGTTGAATTCATTAAGACTAGAGTTTAGCACAGTATAATTCAACAGTAAAAAAATTGTTAATTAATATAATTATTCTGAAGCATGTCTTAGTTAGTAATTTAAAAGTATTTTTGAAGCCTGGCCGAATAGTCAGGCAGAAGTATATTGAGAAATATTTTAAAATGAAAATAATATTGTTCTAACAAATATTATTTCTCTTATATAATTCAGTCTTCTAATGGAAACTAATTTTTAACCTTTTTTTTCCTAGGATTTTTTATTTATTTTATTATTTTTCTTTTTAATTTTATCATATCAAATAATTTATTTTTAAATCTCCTTCTATGGCAAGTTAGGTTGAAATATCTCCTTAGTAGTATAATTTCTAAAATGGTTATTAAAATATTTTTATAGTGAACAGAATGATTGGTTTTATTTATTTGTTATTGAAAAATTGACTCCAAGTCCTTGAATTACTCGTATTTTTACAACTGCTGCCTCAGGGAAGTTGAAAATAAGACAATATGGAGTCATGCTGAAAGCTGATACCTTTTATCTGTGTGGGAGATGGAGTGTCGTAGTTTTCTTTTCTTTCTTTTAATTTCTTTAATAGCAATTACATTATAGGCCTTCTATATAGACTGAAACGTATCCTTACCAATACTTTGTGTATGGTAAATCAAAGGCCATCATCGCGCCCAATCCTGAACCCACAGCTGCAATTAAATCCTCCAAGAACAGCTAAATCATATTGCCTCATAAATAAATAAAAAAGGAAAACAAATATGTGTTTACGTTACTATCGCTCTCCGATCCAACATTCCTCCTCATACATACTTCGAGCTATTCTCCAATACGACTCCATACGGTTCCTGACTTTTATTTATTTTTTTTCAAGACGTACCTGAAAAGACGAGATCAAACCGATGCTACCGAAAACTATATAGATTACGTTTAATTTTCGAGCAGTTATCGAATTTTTCAGTCCCATATCAATCAAACAGTACTGTATTTAACTAACGACTAGAAAAATCTCCTAAAACTATTTTGACGTAAAGTACAGGACTTAGAGGAACCCCTCAACCTAACGTAGCCAATTCTTCGGAAGCCCTCGAAAAGCATTATGAACGCTCCCTATTACATACCACCCTCTTACAATGAACATTAATTCTTTCTCTTCGAAGACCCCAGAGCTAACAGACTATCTTCACAAAGAGTATGTAGTTTATCCTTATTGATGACTCAAACGGAAATGTATTTCTGATTCATTACATCAAAGTATATAAATTTATTTTATTTATGATCAGTGTCATANAGAGAGAGAGAGAGAGAGAGAGAGAATTTATTGATCATGAAATCAAATGAATTAGTGTAGAAGTTTATCTGAAATTAAAAAAATATTTTTTCGTAAATAACTAAAAAAACTTTCTTTTTTTTTGGTTTTCTTAAAGTAATTATTTTGAAAGCAATTTCTTATATTATTATAATTGCTATAATAATAACAATGGATATAAAGAAATAAAAATGTGAACAACAGGGAATATGTTGTATCAATAATACAAAAATAATAATAATAATAATAATTTCTAGTGCAAGGGAACAGAATAAAAAAATCTAACTGTCCCAGCCAGGACTCAAACCTGGATCTCCTGCTGTCCGGGCCGGTGCATTTTCCATTTATGCTGCCGAGACAAGACTGATAATAAATCTTTAAAAAAATTATCGTTTTATTATTTTTCAAAGGGTATTTTTCCAACTTCAAAATTGTATTTATATTTCTATTTAACATAAACTGTATTATAATTTATATATATATACACACACACATATTGTTATTGTATATTCTTCTGATTTTATAATAAGCACATGCAAAAATATAGCATTGTTATCATTTCTATGTTTAAGGGAAATGTCGTGGAGAGGGCTAAGCACTCTGACGTTGATACGGAGAGTATTATCAGGGGCGGGCGGGAGCCGACAGTGTTACCACCCCTTAATGTCGCAACGTTCCGCCCTGGTTCCCTGGCTGAGTCGGCCTAGGACTCGCTTGCATCACTGCACTTGCCGACATCGGCTACTCCTCGCGCCACTGGGAGCCAGTCCACACACATCCACGGCCTTTGTCTTCTCCTCATAGTACGANATTAGATTTTAATATGAATCAATAATTAGATATAATTTTTATTGGATTTAGACTAGTTAAAAACAGGAGGTATTGTTTGAAATTTGCATACACACAAAAAAAATTTTAAAATATATAAAAGTAAAAAAAGAAAGTTTTAACCATTTATAATAAAATATGACTGTTTAAATTTAAATAATAACGGCTTAACTCTGAATATGACAAACTTTAATCCATAAAGAAACTCAGCAATTAATAAATATTTAACGTGGAAAAAACATTGTATTTATTTGACTTATATAAACAATCCTTGAGATTTAGTAACTGTAAAAAAAAACTACTGGAATAATAGGTTTCAAAAGAAAAATATATATTTTTTTTTTTTCAAATGATGTAGAATTACATTTTCGTTCTAGGTGGGTAGGATTTAAACTTGATAGGATGTCTGTATTTAACATATTATCTATGATTCTGGCATATATGATGAGAATTGAGCAAACTGAACGCCTTATTCTAATGTCCCATGCACAGGTGAGATTTTCTAAGATATGTAAGGCCTCCCAACCTAATGCAGTGTGGGTGCCCCGCCTCAGTCCTCCAGTGGGTGTTGGGAAATACATGCGGATACATTTCCAGAGCGGAAAAGGAGAATTCCAGCCACTCCTCGGCACACCACTACTTCTCTTGCACACGAGGAAGGAGTCGATTCGTTCTAAATGGATATCTGCCATGAGCCGTTTCAGGAACCTGTCTTTGCTTACCATTGAAATATGAGTTATACGTATAGGGGTGTGGGAGGGAGGGGGGGGATTACCTGAATCCAAAATTGATTTCCTATGTCGGGAGTATATTTTTTGTTTTCATAACATGTGACATTAAGAGAGAAAAAGAGAGAGAGAGAGAGAGAGAGAGAATTTATTGATCATGAAATCAAATGAATTAGTGTAGAAGTTTATCTGAAATTAAAAAAATATTTTTTCGTAAATAACTAAAAAAACTTTCTTTTTTTTTGGTTTTCTTAAAGTAATTATTTTGAAAGCAATTTCTTATATTATTATAATTGCTATAATAATAACAATGGATATAAAGAAATAAAAATGTCTGAAATAAAATCTAGTAACTGGCTGTTAGTCAGATGAAATTTAGTAGATTTGTATCTATTGGTAGATGTTTTTTGTTGGGGATCGGTCAACCTTGATCCAAAAAATACAATTTTAAAAAATTTGTCAGTCATTTGATCTAGTCCATGCTTCTGGACGTCCCCTCTCGCCTTCAAAAGAGCCCTGAAGATGGCTTACAGTGTAACCAGAAACGTCGGTAGAATAATAGAAAAATAATAAATAAGATACAGATAATAAATATTATCTATATAAGATATAGCTAAAATAAAAATTTTTCGAGATGGTATTTTTTGGATCAACTTTGACCGAACCCCAACAAAAAACTATACTAATAATCTTTGCAGTCAAAACTCTCCATTTTAATATATACAATTTTCTTTTTGTATAAAAATCACATCTTTCCGATATAGTCCTTTAAATATTTAGACATTCTTTATTAATAAAAATTTACTAAACTTTTTAAAGCATAAATTATATCTTAAATAATTTAATATTTATTTATCAAGATCTGATTACTAGAAGTGGTTGTTTACTTGACCCATTTAAGTTCCATATAAAGCTGTGTCGGACCTTATTTTTATTTATACAAAATGTAAATGCTATTTTCAGTGCATGATTTTAGTAAAGAAAATTTTACCATAATACAAAGAAAGAACTAGAGCATTAATACAAAGGAAGAATTCATTGAGCATTAATGATTTTGATCAAATTTGCCTACATGTCATTTAACGTCGATAACTTGTATATTTCGACAAAAGAATATAATCAAATGAAAATTTTTCTGTGCAATAAAAATGGTTGTAGGTTCGATGGTCATAAAATATTATGCTTGAATAAATTAGTCAGGGTTTCAACCAGGATAAAAAAAAAAAACATTCAGAAATTGTTGGGAAATTATTTTATTATTGCCGACGTTTTGACTTAACTTGTAAGTCATCATCAGGGCGATAGTGAAGTCTGGAGAAATCACTGAGGGAGATTTATGGTTACAACTGAGAGGGCAGAACTAAACTGATTTAAAAACTCTGAGTAGTGATCATAAACCTCCAGAGAGATCTCTCCAGACATCACTATCGCCCTGATGATGACGTACAAGTTGTAAATCAAAACTTCGGCAATAATAAAATAATTACCCAAAAATTTTGGAGTATTTTATTTTTCTGGTTATGGCCGAAACACTGATTAAATTATCTAATTTATCGAGTTTAATAACATTTTTTTTTTTTAACCGCTCTTATTAATAATTAGAAATTAAACCTGCTCAGCTATCAAAGTTAGAGCTTCTGATTAATTCAAAGTTAGAAGAATTTATCAGTGAGAGGATAATGTTTAGCTCTGCCCTCAGAAATCAGTGGTAAAAACCACATGGGGCATTGGGGGGGGCGAGGAATTTGCCTAGGAATCCGGGGGGCGCATAGCGCTGGCATTCCTCCCCTTGTTACCCCCTGAATTTCGGGCAGTATCACTCTTCTTCCCCCTAGCGCTTCAACTAAATTCTTCTCAATAGCTGGGAGAAATTACTTCAATCATTTCTTTCATCCTTTGTTCTCTTTCAGGACCTCCTTGTAAGGGACTACTCAAATATTTCTTTCTTTGCTGCCCTTTTTCAGTTATTCCATAATTTCTTCTTATAAAATTTCATTTATTTGAACATAATATATGTATATATATGAACACACCTCACTGTATAACCTTGGCACTGGGCCATGGTTTCCCCGGACCTTGNTATATATATTATCAATATTACTTTAAAAAGTTATAATTATCTCTACTAGACTTCCCAATTTATTATTAGTTACTCTTACACTTTATTATAATAAAAATCGATTGCATTGTGTACTTCTTAATAAATTGTTGTGGTAAAATGTTTTTGTCAATTACCGTCGGTTTATTTAGTAACTAAAACAGACATTTTTAACTTGGCTTTTATGTTTCAGGAATCCAAACTTTTTTTTTTCAAATATTTCTTTATGTAAAACTCAATAAAACAATAAAAATCTGGTTTTAAGATCTGTGTCGGTCAATATTGATATTTTAAGCAATTACTCTTCTTTTTTCGGCTGATCAGTTCTTCTATTTATCTTATCTTTAAAGTCCCCCTATTTTCGTTTAAATTCCTTACTAAAACCATACCACACTTTATCATAGCACAGAAAATTTAAATAAACGCCATGTCTTATATTACATTTAACTTTTTCTAATATTTGAGTTAAACATTCTCTGACTTTAACTATTATCAGTTATTGTCTGTTCATTTGCATTCAATAGCTTTAGTTTCTAAAAAATATATTTTTAATATGATAGCTTTATCTAAAGAATTCAAGCATATATGTTTCATACTTTAACTAGGATTCAATTTCTGGGACAAGGATTCAATGGAACATATGGTTCAGACTTACTTTAAGTAAAACCCAACCAAACTACAAAAATCTGCTTTCAAAATCTAAGGAAATCTCACCAGTTCTTTCAACGGGACATGGGTTCAATGGAACATGTGGTTCAGACATTACTTATTCTCTTGCTTACATTTAGATATTAACCTAATTGGGTCGAAAATGTAATAAGAGAAATTAAAAATATAGTGAAATACCAAAATCATGTATAAGATTGTCTCTCCTAATATCAATATATTTAGGCTGTTTGTTTAAACTAAGTTTTCGAAAAGTTTAATTAATAAATTTCTTCTTATCTAACTAGAGACAATCTTTCCTCAAAAATTTATATAGACAAATTAGGCATGCGCCAAAAATATACAACATGCATTATAGTAATTTACTATTACTTTTTTAGTTTTCTAGAAATCTTATCTGCTTCTTAAGATAATTAAACACACCTCGATGGTAAACTTTGTATCGTGCTTATCCTGTAATAAATAGCTAAATTTGGTACATCAAATTTTCCCCCAAAATTATTCCAAATAATAGAATATTATGTATATGTTTGATTGTAATGAGTGTTAAATTCCGTTATACAAGCGAGGTGATTGATATTACCGTACCGTATTATTGCCAATAAAACCTCAATTTAGAGGCCCCCTGAAGATCGAATACGAGTCAAAGCTATGTAAGTCAATTCTAGAACCGAATTCAGAAGTTCTAATAACATTAGCTTTGCAAGTTATCCCTTGATCAAAGCGAATCGTTATGGCATTTGCGAGCCTTACAGGGAATAACCCCTGACTAGGCCATATAATTTCCAGCCTACTGAATATATTTCTCTCATAAAACACTTTCCACTAAAGATAATTTCATGTTTCACTAGCCTATTTGATCCTATATGATCTGAAATATTGCAGCATAAAAAAAACTCAGCATAAACATTCAGTAAATAGAGTAATAAATGTAATGCTAGCGAATTTTATAACTGTTGTTATTATTTTCAATTTTATATTATCATAAGCTTTAATACTTCATAAAAAACGTGAATTTTGTTGGAATCAGTGAATAATCGTGGTCGATCACGACAAAATGCTGAAATAGGAAGTTAAAAAAATAAATAAAAATAAAATATTTGAAAGAATAAAAGCCGGTTATTAATCCTGGGCCTTTTTAGCATTTTTAATTTTTCTTAAAACATTTACATTTTAAAATACAATTTATTTTTTACCGTTTCTTCTTCCGGGATGGACCGTGTCAAATTGGTGTTATTTTCCGAGCTTTCGCACATCATGGCTTCTTCAGGGCTGAAAAGAGAATGAGAGTTGTAAAAGGGAGATTTTTTAAATTTTAAAGGATTTTAAAAAATCTCTCTTTTACAATTCTCATTCTCTTTTCAGCCCTGAAGAAGCCATCACATGATGTGCGAAAGCTCGGCAAATAACACCAATTTGACACGGTCCAACCCGGAAGAAGAAACGGTAAATACATCTGACGACCGTCGAAGCCTATGTGAACAATTTATTTTGTACATCCAAATCGAAATAGAAATTTTATTTATATTATTATTTATTTATAAGTAAGTTCCATTTTGTATGTATATTGTGGCTTAGTGGCACCCCCAGAGTTCTGCAACGTGTATCCAGATCGGATGTAGTAGTGAACAGAATAATAGCTATTTTTTAAATAATGATTTTAGTTGTAGTCTTTAATCCCACGTTATTTTATACAAGAATTGCAAGGGAATAAATTATAAAAATCTTACTACCTTAGTCGGGACTCGAACCCAGATCTTCTGCTTTCCGGGCAGTTATGCTAACCATTAAGCCATGTCACTCATTCGGAAGGCCGAAATAGGAATCATGTATCAGGGGGCTTTGAAAAGTAGAAATTTCATGGAAACTTGAGATAAATCTCTTTTTTTTTTTTCGTGTGTGTGACCAATGTGATTTATGTAGGGTGAAGTAATAGAAGGCATTACCCCTAGAGGTACGTAGAGGTACTTTCGAGGGAATCCGATGGCCAGAATGTATGCGGGCAGAGGTGGAGGTCAGACTGGAATCTCATTTCCTCCCCTCCACCATGCTCTTTTTCTCATTTTATTCCTGACCTCATTTTCCCTTCCCTGATACTCGTAATTCTCCTGGAAGACTTCCGCCCCCCCCCCCTGGGAGGGTGCATCATCCGAACAGCACTGGAGGAAATTGAATTTGTTGTGAATAAACTATGTGGCTTGTGTATGTTTGAGCTTCCTTTCTGGTAGTTCCACCTCACTCCCCTCTTATACTCTCGTATATAGGACTTTTCCCGTATGCACTTTAGTTTATCCCTTCAAATAAAACAATTGAAGTAATCGACCAGAATATAATGAATAAATAAGGGTAGAAAAGAAGAAAATATTCTTGCCCACAGTTTTCGAGGTATGTTTCTCAAAACAGCTGGCACATCAAGAATGAATCTTAACTCTCTTGAAAGAAGAAATGCGGTCGTATAAAGCGATAAAAGATGGTGAGATGTACTCAAAAGTCATCTCGAATTATTAGTACTTAATAAGTGGGAAAACATATATATGATGGTCAACCAGAGACAACAAGTTACGCGAGAGAAAATCTACTCCGAGTCCATATCACCTGACCGTAAGAGACAAATTCCACAGATTATTCCTTACTCAGCCTCTCCAAAACTACCTTGGTCTCTCAAGCCTGTACATATTAACCTAACTCTCACCAAGTACACAAAAATGGATACCATCCCCATCATATTTCAGAATAACTTTAAAAAGCTTGTCCCAGATATAAAAATCTTGCATAAGCATTTGTACGGACGGTTCAAAGAACTCTGAAGGCATTGGATCAGCTTTCTTAATAGATGGCAGACCATTTATGTTCTCTTTGCCGCAGATGTCAAGCGTGTTCACCGCAGATTTACTCGCAATAAACAAAGCCTTAAATATTGAATTGCCTGTATCAAAAAACTTGTCTGTATTTACCAACTCTTTATCAGCTGTTTTAGCTTTACAAAGTCCTTTCACCAACCAACATCTCACAATGGACACTCTAATTGCTATAAATCACCTCAACGAGAGAGGTAGAAAAGTGACACTTGAATGGATACCTAGTCACCGCGGAATTTCAGGCAATGAAAATGCGGATGTACAAGCAAAGAAACCCATAAAAGGTGGTGAGATGTACTCAAAAGTCACCTGGAATGATGTAAAAGCACTAGTTAAAAAATTAGTACTTAATAAGTGGGGAAAAAAAAGGTGGTTAACCAGAGACAAGTTACGCGAGATAAAATCTACTCCGAGGGTATGGTTCAATTCCATGTCAACTGACCGTAAGAGAGAAGTGGTATTAGCCAGACTAAGAATAGGACACACAAGACTTACTCATGGCTATATAATGGCAAAGGATAACCCACCCATTTGTGAGGTCTGTGGACAACTTCTTACCATATAACATATATACAGAATGCCTAAAATATAAAGAAACAGGGAAAAAATATAACTTAAATGGGACTCAAGACGAAATTCTATTGGATGACAATAAAGTCATCGACTCTGTAATGAACTTTCTGAAAGAGAGCAGGCTATTAAATCTTCTCTAGATGCATTTTCAGTATAATTCTTCTTCATAGTTTCCTAGTACAAAGAAATTACTATGTCCATCCACATAATAAGTATTCGCATTAACAATTCATTATACTTCACCATGACCTATTGCTAAGAAATTTTTCTACTTGAAAATATCTTCCCAATTCTAAAAATATCTCCCTGGCGTTAATGACCAAAGGTTGACGCGCCATTAAAAAAAGTCTTGAAAGAACCTTTTAATGTCAGTACTTATTGAAAAAAAAAACAGTAAAATAGTAGTATTAGTTTTCTTTTAAAACCTAAGTAATAGTATTTATTTATATATTTTTATAATTTGTCGTATAATCTTTATTTCAACTATAAATTGTTCAAATTAAGAACTAATGGTTATATTAAGCTCATTTGTAAAAAGCATTTAAAGATAACTAAATTTATTGAACAGTTCATTAAAATTTCTCTTTCTCATATACATAAACGGTTTTAATCCATAGACGTGTTTCTTATAAAGAAAAGAATATATATTATAAATGATATCTAAAAAAAAAAGTAATCTTAGCGAAAATATTTTTCTGCGTCTTGAATGTTCTTAAGGATGTCAGAATTAATACATTTTTAGTAAAATAATTATTATGAAGACCTAAGTTCTTACATAAAATTCAATTTAAAAAAAATTCGTCACACAGTAGCAGACTAATTGAGGCAGATTTCTAATGTTTCATTAAAGATGGATATAAATATGAGAAAATAAGGAAAATTTAATTTACCAACTGGAGAGAAACATTAATGTAAAAAGTGTAGAAATGCGTCCTTCCAAAACGAGAGTCTAGCCATTTGAGCATAGTGAGGTAACAATAGCTCTTATTGCTACTGCCAAGGTACTGACTTTGAATAATCGCGGTGAGATGATGCCTTGGTACAGGAATTTCGAATCAAAACATACGTAGAAACTTTACACTAAACGAAACTTTACACTAGAAAAGATTAGATTTTGACTGATTACCTTAGTTCCTATAAATATAGATACAGTCAAATGTAATTGTTTTCATTTAATGCATGAGAAATTAGTCCGGGTTTCGGCCTGGAACCGATAATTAAAATACTCCAAAATTGTTGGGTAATTATTGCCGACGTTTCGACTTAACTTTTAAGTTATCATCAGACCAGTCAATATTCTAATATGTAATTTTTTTTTTTCATTTGTCACTGGCAATAATTTGTAAAGCTGAAGAAATGAGGGATCAGAAAAAAAAATACTCTGAAATTGTTGGGTAATTATTTTATTATTGTAGACGTTTCGTTTTAACTTGTAAGTCATCCTCAAGGCGATAGTGATGTATGGAGATATCTCCGAGAAAGGTATATGGTCACATCTCACTGTCCAAAACTAAACTGGTTTAAAAACTCTGAGATGTGACTATAAACCTCCATCAGAGATCTCGCCAGACATCACTATCGCCACGATAATGATTTATAAATTAAGTCAATGATAAATAAATACCTTAATAATAAAATAATTACCATGTCTACATTTCATATAAATTTAACATGTTTAGTATTTACTTAGAAAACATAATTACTTAATTACTCGTCTTTCTCGGGGGTATAGACTCCAAGTAGAGTGCGGGGAATTTAATAAATTATCTGGCTAGTCTCATTGGCTTAAATGGTTAGCACACCAGCCCGGAAAGCAGGAGACCGCGGTTCGAGTCCCGGCTGAGATTTTTTATTCTATTCCTTTGCATTTATTGTATAAAATTAATGTTGGATTAAATACCACAACAAATACAATATTTACACAATTACTTAATTCATCTCCTACTTTATCTAAAAATACTCCTTACATCAAATGACTAAAACATAACAATGACTGACTGTATAACATTGATTAATAATTGTTAAAAATCTATTGATATTTTGAAAGTAAACAAAATTTTGATTTATCAATGTTTTCTGCTCACTCGTCAATATATCTATATGATCTGGTGTGGCGCTAACAACTTGGAAGCCATAACGAAAAACGGCACTCACTGAACCGGTCAATACACGACAAACTCATACTGCCCACTACGAAAGTTATCGCCAATACCTCATGCTAGCGCGATAACACAAAAAGGAGTGGGTTATTTTTTTAAACTTTAAGGAAATTAAACGGCTTAAGTTTGGGCCGTGGGGACTCTAACTTTTGGTAGATGGTGGTAGGGGGGAGAGAAAGTTACCGACTTGGTTAGGGACAATATCAAGAAATTTATAGTCCGCTCCAAGTAGTCCAGATCTCACTCGTAAACTTGGCCGAACTCGCCCTGTCTGTTCCTTCCTGAATGGCTGGAAGGTGACTTCTAAAAATGTATTATCGACTTTATTTAAATAATGAGTCCCTTCCCTTCAATAAATTTATCTTTGACCCTCAAAATATAATAAAGTATATCTGTTATTTTCTGACTGTTTTTCTTTCTTTTTTTTTTGTTTACATATTGTCAACTTCATAATATCTTTGGTGAGTATAAAAAATTTACTTCTATAATATAAAACATTTTTATTTTCAAAATGTCTATGATTAAAATTTTACAAATTTTTACCTCAGGGGTTACTTCAACCTGCAAGTTTCGGTACTACACCCTGAGCACACCCAGTTTTATGGGAGTAGGGTAACTTCTTATATTATAGAATATATATGTCACATCAAATAATATCACGTTTCTACTGTGGAAAGCCGTGATTCGGTATAATTACTAAAAAACTATTTTATGATATTCCTTTCAAAAAGGAAGAAAATATTAAAATATATAAATT
>KZ807137.1:329562-341846 GCA_000696205.2 Oncopeltus fasciatus
AAAAAAATTTATAAATATAATTATCACTCTTGCAAAAAAAAAATTAATTTCACTAAAAAAAATTAGACAGTTTAAAAAATATTAATGCATTTTTATCGTTAGTTATTAGCAAGACAAATTTTCCAGTTTGATGCATTTCAAATTTATATGGATTTGATTTATTGAAAAAATAATCAGTGCCAATGATTATTAACTAATAAAAAAATAGTAACATCTGACTACCCGCTGAAACGAAACTCTCATTACTATCAGTGACATGGTCAAAGAGATTAAATTGTGCCAAGATCGGTAAATGTTATGTAAACCTCCTTTGTTGTTATGTAAACCACACAAATTAGTAGATGGCTTTTAGTTAGGGTTAGGTCAAGGTAGATCCATAAAATACAATTAATAAATGAAGGCGAGAGAGGACGTCTTGTCACCAGGATCCCATATTCATGACTGTCCAAGGACCTTGTGACAAGACGTCCCCTCTCGCCTTCATGACAGCCCTGAAGATGGGTTGCGATGTAAGCCGAAATGTTGGCAGATAATTTAAAATCTATTTATTAAATAATTATGAAGCACTAAGGATCAAAGTGATAACTCTCGTTTAGTATCTAAATCATCGGTTAAAGAACACCGGTTATCAAACTATATTTCCCAATAACAGTGTTCATGTAAAATTATATTAATTTCAAGCTAGAAAGTTAAGGAAGATAAGCTAAAATTGATTAAAATTTCCTGAGTATGTGGCCAAATTTTTTTCAGTGACACTTCTTTGGCAAAATATATCAAGTAACTTATTTTTAAGAGAAGGAAATGATAATTTGCCACATAATCAACAGTCTAGTGTATTTCAATCGTTATAAGTCTCCTTGTAACTAAGCCGCTCTTAGTCTGCTAAAGATGGCCGAACTGAGGAAGTTGAAGACACGCTGCTGTGGGTGTGGTAAAGTAGAACGCCTCCCACACGAGGGAGTTCCAAAGATCAATCTATAGTTGAACCCTCAATAAGGGAGTGAACCCACTGAGAATAATCAGGCGTTCTCCATGTTTGATTGGGGTTGGGAGATATACAGGGAACCCTGTGATCTGCTAAGTCTGTGGGAGGAGATCTTTGAAGTGTAGCCAAGGAGGCATAAGTACCTACATGTGTCAAAGGAACATTACTGCAGTTTATGAAGGCAACTGAAAAAAAAAAAAATGTTAAGGTTCTGAAGGGTTTAAATTTTTGTCGAACTGGATATTTGAATAATTAGAGACATTTTTAAAACTTCCGCGCTTCTAAAGCCTAAAGTCTGTAAATTAGGACACCAGGGTAGTCATGGTCTCGTTAAAGTACTATACTGACGATGCGGGCTCAAATTCCACCCTGGGCGATCTTTTATAGACAAATAAGCGTCCTGAACTACGGATGTTTATAATGGTATAGCAACCTGTTATTAGAACGTCCCTCCATGATCATTAGTGAACGAAAGGGAGGCTAATATATATTTTTACAAAAAAAAAAAAAAAAAAATTAGTCAAAGTATTTAAAAAATTTCGTTCAGAATGAAGTTTTATTTTTATTTTTTCTAATGAATATATCCAGTACAGAAACTGATCAAAATTGTTTTTTACCTTGTTGAGGAAATAATGATTATTTTTATACCGTGAAATAAATTAATATTGTATATTAAATACATAACCTCGCCAGCAATGATCAGAAGGTTTACAGAATAGTATACTTTCTATTGCAGGGGTTATTTTTTTTTTTTTTTTTTAACGGATGAACATAGTAATTTCTTTGTACTAGGAAACTATAAAATTTATAAGAAAGTAAAAATTGAGAGATAATGGAAAAGACGCATACTGAAAATGCATCTAGATAAGATTTAATAGCCTGCCCTCTTTCAGAAAGTTCATTACAGAGTCGATGACTATCGTCTTTCAAAAGATTTTCCCATTTAAGTTATATTTTTTCCTTGTATATTACTTTATATATATACATATAAAATATGATGTGTGTATGCATGTAACGTATGGACTTTAAAACGGCTGGGCCGATTTTCATGAAATTTTCTGGTAATCCTCAGAATAATCAGGCGGGTGATACTGTGAAGTCTGATTTTTTATTTTCAGTCTGCGGGCGGAGGGGCGTGGCAAAATCAAATTTTCACCCCCCCCCCCATTTTATATNNATATTTATATTTATTTGTTTATTTATCACCACCAAAAATCTCTGTAATTATAATTATTTGACCCTTTAGTCCCTTCTGGAGAGACATCTTCTCTGTAATAAATTTAAAATATTGCCCTTTATAGGAAAACAAAAAATCCAGGCTCCATTTTTGTTTAGTATATCTGCTTAAATGAAACATCTCTGCTTTCAGAAATTTATTGGAGGATTGAAGTTCCAATATCCAATCCAATTCTTGGAAAAGTAAACGGACAGCAAATAAATTTTCACATCACATTATAAATTGTAAAATATCAGTTTCTAATAACTGGGCTTTTCTTTTCAGTTGGCAAAACAAAGCAAAATATCAGCATAACGGAAAACATTCCACAGATAAAACCCTTAAAAAAAAAAATCAATTTTGTCTCTATAAATTAAAAAAAAAAATTCTTTCTACAAAATTTGGCTGTCTAAATATATTTCAATTAAAATTCGAATAACAATTTTCTTTAATTTATTTTAATAATCATTAAAGAAACTAATTTAAAATACCTTTTGAGAAATATACATTTTAAATATAATATAGGACTAGTATATCGTCTAAATTGTTAGGTGGTTAAATAAATTGTGACTTTTAAACCGACGTCGCATCGATTCGGAATATATAATTTCTTTTTCAAGCATAACTATACAATAAAATAAACAGAATTCCGATGTATAATAATAATAAAACAATTTTAATAAAAGTTGAATTATATAAGTATATGAGTTATAAAAATCTATGCTAACTGATAATCAATTTAAAAAAAATAAATATGCATATATACTTCTGACAGAAATCTTAAAAAATGAATAATTTAATAATTTCTAGTGTAAGGGAACAGAATAAAAAATCTAACTGTCCCAGTTATGACTCGAACCTGGATCTCCTGCTAGCCGGTGCATTTACCATTTATTCTACCAGGACACGTCTGATAAGTTATTAAATTCCCCGCACTAGTGTCTAACCTCCGAGGCCGACGAATATATCGTCTTATGCTCGGAGGAGCTGACATTGTCAAGCTGTTTAAATGACTCTCGGTATTTACTTTTAAATTTTAATTTTATAAATTTTTTTGAGGTGTTTAATCCCACGTAAATTTTAACAATTCTTAGTGCAAGGGAACAAAATAAAAAATCTAACTGTCCCAGCCAGGACTCGCACCTGGATCTCCTGCTATCCGGGCCGATACATTTGCCATTTATGCCTTTATGTCCTGGTAGCATATATGGTAAATGCACCGGTCCGGATAGCAGGAGATCCAGGTTCCAGTCCTGTCTGGGACAGGTAGATTTTTTATTCTGTTCCCTTGCACTAAAAATTGTTAAATTTTAAGTGGGATTAAATACCACTAAAAATAATATTTATAAAATTAATGCTATTCTATTCCAGTCCACATGAATTGAAAAATTAAATCAAGACTTTCAAAACGCGATTTTAGTTGTGAACCAGAACAATATATTTAACTAACTCAACTCAATTCACCTATATTTTCTTAAAAATTTTCATATTTTCAAACAGTCATTATTTTGTACATTAAAACTTTGCAAAGACATCTGCTATTTCTCATTTTATATCAGNTATAAATTTATGCTAAGGGATAATTTATATTTTGGTTATAATTATATATATTCTTACAATTATAATCATTATTAAAAATCCCTCAGCGTTAATAAAACTCCTCCAAATTTGGATTTGTAAAATAGGCCAAAAATTTATAGAGCTTAAATGAGTATTAAAGTTATTTCTCTATTTTAAAAATGTGGAGGTATTGAAAGTCCTTTTAGTATTTAAGATACATTCTTAAATAACTCCTTTAATTTATTTTTCTTAAATAACCAAAAAATTTGTAAGTTTTCAAAAGTCGAAATATGACATTTTGTCGAAAATATCCTAATTAAATTAAAAATTATAAAAATCTATGTATCTAGTGAAATCTATGTGTTAGACTAAAAATTACTAATTGTTTAAACTATTTTATAATACATTCCTTTATTTCGAATGAAGAGTTTTTTTTAGCGTAGATATTATTATTAGATGTTTTTTTTTTGTTGGGGTTCGTTCAAGGTAGACAATGAAGGGTATGATGGTAGATGGCTACCCTGACCAAACCCCAACATAAAAACAACTATTAATTATATACCTTTACATTTTTACAAATTTAGCTTGTTAAAAATTCTGTAAATTATCCTTTTTTTTTTCCTACATTGGTTCAGTTCCTAAATTATAGGAGTATTTTAGCATTTTTTGAATTTTATGGAATTCAGCCCACTTACATCCATTCTGTTTAAAATATTAGCAGCAATGGGAAAAACCGCCTTTTTTTCGTGTCATTTGAAGAATTACTCATAAATACTTGAAAATAATGAAAGAATAAATAATTTTAAAATGAAAAGTAATGAATAAAGTCCTAGAAAGAGATAAGTGAATCACATTATTCCTGTTAGAGCATTATAAAATATTACTTGGATAGGAAATAACTTGTGCAATTTGTATGTTTGAAAGGCCATTGATGTTGAGAATTGGGGGGTGAAATAATGTGTAAATTAGCGTCGAAGGGAGAGGCAATGAAGGAGAGAGGAGAGATTGATTCGCGGATAAACCGGCTCAGCCAATGGGAAATTCCATTTTCACGGGGGAGCGAGATTATAATGGTCGCTTTTAATGGAGTCCTCAAAGGGCGTTTTCCACACATCTGCACAAATAATGCATATGCAACAACTGCTAATGCACCGGCTCGCTCTGACGCTATAAATCCGAACACGGCTGTTGCATCCGAACGCTCGGCTTACTTCGACTACGGCATTTATCGAAATTCACACCATGCCAGAATAGGCCAAGTAGCATTTAATTTTGTATTGTCATATATAAATGTCATCGAACATTGCTTCGCTTACCCTAGGAAAATTTTCCTAGGATAACTAGGATGAAAACTTTTTTAAATAGTATATTTTCTCTAGTATTTAAAAATGAAGCTGAATTTATATTTATTTATGATAATGTCTATTAAAGGATACATAAAATTAAAATAAATTTTTGAAACGATTTGAATTTGGTATCATCTCGTTGGTATAAAGAAGCTACGTATACTAAGAGTTCTTACCAGTTTTATTTATTATTTTGATTGGTGTCTGACTCCCATTATGAGAATTGAATTAAGGTCATTGAAAGAGAAGTTATCTATAGGTTGTCATTCCATTTTAAACATCCATGGCTCAGGGCAATCTTTTATTTATTGATAAGATTCGAGCCCGGAGCGCCAGGATCGTGCCAGGAGACATGAACGTATCCCGTACCCAGACGCCCCTTCCAACAGTCTTGAAAATGAGGAAGAACCGAATTTCATTAGGTACGGCTGTTCAAGAAATATTTTTTCTGGTCAACCCATTGCCACCTAGCCGGAGTTATTCTCTCGGCCAATGCTCAGAACCAAGTGCATGTCTCCTGAAACCGGACGCCTGGTCACATGAGCCTTTGACCAATTCAATGCTCACCAACTTATTGATAAAACTGTATTTTATTAATATAATAAATATATGTAGTAGATGTATTCTGAAGATACATCCACTCATAAAGGATTAAGCTCCTAACAGTCGGTTGGATCATTGATCTTAAAGTGTAGAGATACAGAGAGCAGCAGACTATTATTTAAAAAATGATTTTAACTGTTATATGCAAAACAATAGCAACCAAATGATCAGAAGAAAATTTATAAACCTCTATATATGAATAGAATTAATTTAGGTAGTTAGCTAGACGTTTAAGTGAGACAGCACAAATCATTGTGGTATTAGCTGCAGTTATTTTAAAATAAAGATTTTCATAATATTTCTCCAAATAAAAAAAATTTCGTTTGTTCTGTAAAAACAGAAATCTGTAAAAACCGGAATAAGAAAATCATGTGTATTCTTGCAAGCTCGTCAGAGTGGCATATTTCTGGAAACTTCAGATTTAATACATTTTTGATAAGTATCAAAAATCAATCATTAAGTAATTCCACATTTCCATCCATATGTAAGGAATACATGTGATTTTAGAGTGACTTTTAAACCTGTCCATGATTTTTAGATGAGTTTACACTACACTACAACCACTTGGTACAATGTGAAAAGTATATATATATATATATANTTTTTCATACGAATATTTTTAATATTTTATACCGCCTGTAATTTTTATCTATTAATGCCAAAATATTTGAAACATTTTTTAAAGATTTATAAATTATTCATTTTAAAATTAAAATAGCTCTTTCTTGATGAAAATACAGAAGAAAAGTGAATGGGAGGAGGGGATATCTAGTGTTTAATGGGTGGGTTGCAGGAGAGACGGCTGTGGTGTGTTGGTGTCATGAAAAACAATGTCTGTAAGCTCGGCCATGTCCGGCGCAGGCACCCACTAGAGCCCTCTACACGGCAGCACAAGAAACGACTGATAACAAAAAATAGGGGTTTGATAGGCAGCTCTACATCCCCCCAAAATAACCCCTCTCCCGCCTCTAACACATGCCACCCTATGTTGTTCCCCCCCTTCACTCAACAATACCTAAATAATATTCAAATTCTGTTACCCCTTCGAGAATAATATCCGTAAAATGGGTTCACCTTTTTTGGTCATCAAATTTATTAACTTTTTTTTTTCTCGAAAATTCTTAATTTATTCAAAATAAATCGAAGTTCATTAAATTTAGTATGCCTAGTGTTCACATAAAATTCCATTTGCCTTTATAATAACATTATAAATTTAAAAATAAAATTATTTGTAAAAATTAGGCTTTTAAAAGCCATGAACATAAAAAATTATATATTTTATTTATTCTTGGTTTTTAAAAACGTTAGAAGCCTGCATGCTTGACTTTCTTTTTCTTTTTTGTTTATATAAACACGAAATGTGCTTGATAATATTTATACTTAATGATTGTATTGCATTTATACTAATTTATAAAACTACAAAATGTATTTTTTTTTAAATTTTGCTAGTCAATTTTTATAAAAATTTATTTATTAATAAATTCTTTTTTGAAATAGGAATTTTGAGTGTTGACAAACTTTTTTTAGCTTGTGGCATTTTATCTAGTATACTTTCGAAACTACATGTAGTATGATTCCGAAAACAGCTTCTGCTTAGTTTGTTAGCATCATTATTTTATTTCCAACGTCGCTTGGCCTATAAATTCAAAAGTACAGTTCAGATGCGTTATAATAGAAATATATAAACTTTATTATTAATTACTTTCTACATGTTTTGTATCTATTAATGTGCTGGTTTATATTCAAAGTATAAAATAATAGAAATAGATAATTTCAAATCTTATTTATTTTCTAACATATACATATATTAAATATAATATATCTCATTCTCATTGTTCTACTAATCTGAAAAAGTTTAACAAGTAGAACACTAAGCATACTACCCATGTTTGATTAAAGATAAATGTAGATTAGTCTCATTTCATCTCATGAGCATTAACTTACTTCTTGAGAAAATTATAAAATATCTACCTTTGAAAAGAGTTTTTCGTAAAATATTATGGAACATGAATATTATGAAATTACATTTTACAAACTTCAAGATCAATTAACTTTTTAACACCCTTAGTAAAAGAGATATTATCATGACAAATTTTTTTCTTTCTCCAAAAACCCCTTCAACGTCATTAGTTTTTAGCATAAAAAAGAATGTATTCAATCGTTTGTAATAGAAAGCCCAATTATCTTTTCTTTTCCTTTTTTAATGTTTAAAAAATGAGATTAGGCACCTATATTATGCTTAAAATTTTCTTTTATACTAGTTTTATACAACTATTTTGGGATATTTTTTTTTTTTTTTTTTTGCTGGGTTAGCCTCCCTTGCAACCACTAAGGGTCATTGGAGGGAGGGGCTATCTACAGGTTGCCACCCCATTCTAAACACCCATGGCTCAGGACAAGCTTCTATATTATAAATAAAAGATTGACCTGGGCGGGATTTGAACCCGCGGCGTCAGGATTGAGAGACCCGTACGGATCCCCTGAGCTACCCTGGCGCCCCTACATATTTTGGGATATAAATGCCATAAAGTTGTATTTTACACAAAATAGGTTTTATGCCTCACTTAGCCCCATGTTGCGTCATAATACTTCATATTTATCATAGATCCCTTTAGGTAAAGCTGATAAAACTAGCTAGAACGGGAGATCCATAGAGATGGCTAAAATTATTTATTAAATACATTTCAAAAAGTATTTAAGTAATGAAAGAAGAAAATTTTTTATTTATATCCACATTTGTTCATTATTATTCCTCTTATCTGGTTTAATAAGAGTGAACAAGTAGCTAGAGAAACTAATTTTATCAAATTAAAAAACTACTACATTTATTATAAAGCTGCATTTAACAGCTATGAATATATATTTATTGTTGTTGATTGGGTATTAATTAATACTTACATAATGTTGAGCGGAAATCACTCTAGGTTCTTTCATTATAGTGTCAACCATTTATTTTACTAGAATGTTAATTAGAATCCTCTAATTTGTATAATATTTACTTATCTTTGTTATTTATCTGAAAAATAGATAATATTATATAAAATGCAAATGAAAGCACAGATTTTCGAAATATAAATACATACATTTCTAATGAACCTGCTTTGGTTTTTTTTATTCATACCTGTAGGACTAGAAGGAAAGTAGGACTAGATATGTGGCCTTTAACACTTCTATGGACTAAGGAGGCATTTATCTACACACAATTCTAGAATTTTGCTGTTATTCTAAAATAATTAATATTGATGATTATTTTTTGTGAATTTTATGTTTTAACAATAATTATGTCGTTTTAAATATCAAATATGGGTGTCGAAACTGGAAATAAATTAATATCTAAAAAAACAAAAAATTTCACTGCTTGTGACTTTAGGTGATATATTCGCAATATTTAGGAGAAATATAAAAATTCAGAAAATATTCATAAATTTTGAAAATTAAGATAGCCGCCATTAAAAAAGTACTGGTTGGAGGTTCGTTAGCCGTCAAGCACTATGCTGAAGAAATTAGTCATGGTTTCTGCTGGAATCAGAAAAACAAAATACTCCAAAATTGTTGGGAAATTATTTTATTATTGCCGACATTTCGACTTAACTTGTAAGTCATCATTAGGGCGATAATGATGTCTGGAGAGATCTCTGAGGGAGGTTTATGGTCACTTCTCAGAGTGTAAAGCCAGTGTCCAGACATCACTATCACCCTGATGATGACTTACAACTTGAGTCGAAACGTCTACAATAATAAAATAATTACCCAGCAATTTTGGAGTATTTTATTTTTCTGATCCCGGTCGAAACCCTTATTTCTCCAGCTTTATAAATTATTGAAAAGGACAATTGAAAAAAATAAAATAAAATTACATATTAGAATATTGACTGGTCTTTAAATAAATTGACACATTTCTAAAATCAATCTATTTAATAAATAAAACTAAATTGCATTCAGTAGAAAACGAATCGGTAATGAGTAACCTTTGAGATACTCTTATTTTTTAGCTGATAGTAATTCAATACAGTGTTCGGTAATGTGACATAATGCTTTTTGTCCACACAAAAAGGTTTTGCTTCCTTTGATGCCCTGATTCGTACCTTAAAATCAGGCTCCCAAAGCACGCTATAAGCATCGAGCTTTCTTTTGAAGGTCATAATAGAATGACGTATGTAAAATTGAAACCCAAAATAATAATAAAAATTACTCTTTTTTAATGAACTGCGGCGAAACTATTCAATTATAAATAAGTAATAAAAAAACTGTTAAACCTCGCTCGATGATAATGATATTTATTTATAATTTACTCTGAAAAATTTCTGGGCTCTGAGAATGAGACATTGAGTCATGAAAGCGCTCTGCTTTAATTAAATGTCATTTTTACCGAACAAAGTTTAACATTTTTTTTTTTTTACTCCTTATAAATAGAAATAACCATCCCCTATTCTCCAGGTAAGATGCATATTCTCCATGAAAGGTGGGGAGTGAGATGTCGGTCCAAGGGAGGACTGTGGATGAATGCGAACGGAGGTCCTCCAGAAGACCTAGAAGTAGATGTATTGAGTGCGGGATTCGCCGGGGGTAGGGCTTAGTATGGGGGAGAAGGGATACGTTTCAGGATTTATTTGCCCTGAGTGTCGGGCCTCGCATCCCTTAGCCTGCCCCCGCATCCCACAACTCACCCTGCATCTTCCTTCACCCGAGGGCTGCCAAGCTTACGAATAAGGGGTGCTTACAGCTTAGTTCAAAGCAATTTTCTCTTATTTACTGAGAAGATTGAGCTTAACATAAGTGACATTTTGAAACAACATTTTTTTTTTTTTTTACAAAGATAAATTAATAAAAATTAATTTACTAAAAACTATTTTTATAAAATTAAATTAACATTCAAAAGGTGAATTTTTTTTACCGTAGATATTATGATTTTAGTTGGGGTTCGGTCAAGGTAGATCCAAAGATTATCTGCCAACGTTTCGGCTTACATTGTAAGCCATCTTCAGGGCTGCTTATCATGAAGACGAGAGAAGACGTCCTTCCCTAAGTTCACATTTCCATGACTCATGACTTCAATCATGGAAATGTGAACTTAGGGACAGGAAGTCCTCTCTCGTCTTCATGATAGCCCTGAAGATGGCTTACAATGTAAGCCGAAACATCGGCAGATGGTCCTTTATTAAAAAATACATTTTTTTAAATTTGTGTTTTTGGATCTACCTTGACCGAACCCTAACTAAAATCATCTAATAATATAATAGAGAATTGCAATAATGTAATGTGATATCAAAAGTATGAATGTAGAAAGCTATGTAAGAGAATTTAAAAAGATTTTAAAAAATAATTTGTAAAACATGCAGACTTCAACTTATGGAAAAATAATTGAATAACATTAAAACAGTAATTTGCCTCACGTACCTATTTATTTATTTTACCTACCTAAAAAATTTTGCTCAACTTATTTTCAACATTCTAAAAACCATTAGCCCTCCTTCTCAATAAACCTGTCAAACATTTTTCCCAGTTCCAAAGTTACCAATTCCCAATAATACCGTTCCTTTTTTCCTTTGTCCTTTTTATTGCCCTCTCTTGAAGCATGCCGCTTTCCCTTTGTACCTTCCGCCTCTTACTTTCCCCCCTCCACCAACCTTTCTACCTCCCACGTTGTGTATGTGGAAAATTTATACTCCCCCGTAGTCAGGGAAATGTAAACTTATGGACAGGACGTCCTCTCCGGTCTTCATGATAGGTAGGTGTGGCAAATTACTGTTTTATTGTTATTAAATTATTTTTTAATAAGTTGTTGTCTGCATGCTTTTCAAATTCTCTTACATAGCTTTCTACATTCATACTTTTGAAATCACATTAGATTATGGTAATTCTGTATTATAATATTGTCAATCATTATTGTATTCTCATGACATTGTATTTCTACATCCCTGAAGATGGCTTACAATGTAAGCCGAAATGTTGGCAGATAATCTTTTTATAAAATTAACACNTACATTCATACTTTTGAAATCACATTAGATTATGGTAATTCTGTATTATAATATTGTCAATCATTATTGTATTCTCATGACATTGTATTTCTACATCCCTGAAGATGGCTTACAATGTAAGCCGAAATGTTGGCAGATAATCTTTTTAAAAAATTACATTTTTTTGTTTTTTTTTAATTTGTATTTTTTTTTTTTTTTTTGGATCTATCTTGACCGAACCCCAACTAAAATCATCCAATAATTAAATTAACATTCAAGCTTTTTAGATTGGTCTCATTATTTATATTCATATCATCCCTTGGCAAAACAATTTGCTATACCTGAGATATTTTACTGATTAACAATAAAACAATAAATCCTAACACTCCTGACTCCTACCGCGCCATAATAAAATACCTTAAAGACACAAAAGCCGAGTACCACTCGTACCAGCTCCAAGAAGATCGTGTACTTCGAGTAGTAATTCGATATCTTCACCACACAACTCCCACTGAGACAATAACAGAAGAACTCTTAGAGCGCGGGTTCAAACCGAAAAGTGTCCTGAATGTCCTTGGCACCCGGCGGGGAACCGAGGGAACTTATAAAGTGCC
>KZ807137.1:355311-370126 GCA_000696205.2 Oncopeltus fasciatus
AGAATATATATATATATAATTATTCAGTATTGTAGGAGTGTTTAGTTCAAGATCCCATGCGATTGGATATTCGAAGGGGAAATAGCTTGCGTACATGCAGTGGAGGGGCATTCCAAATGCAACATCTCATTACAGAAGGATTATTAGCTCAGCAATATCGGGTGGACTGAAATTGATTAAATTTAGTTTGTTTGCACAGTCCGTCTTGTACTCACTTGGGAATTATATCATTCTAGCTGTAACTAACTCCTCTAAATTACGATTGATTATTAATTTTATATGTTTGTGAATTTTAATTATTTCCTTATTATTTCACACAATTTACATTTACTTTATAAACATTTTATTTAGTTGTGGTTTTTTATCCCACGTAAATTTTTAAACAACTAATGAGAGGGAATAGAATAAAAAATCTAACTGTCCCAGCCAAGAATCGAACCTGGATCTCCTGCTATCCGGGCCGGTGCACTTGCCAGTTGTGCTACCAGGACGCGCCAGGTATCTCATTCAATTTCCTCTACATTGGCGAGAGCCTAACCTACGAGAAAGACAAGAATTTCGTCTTAAACTCGAACTTCGTCTTAAAATTGAATGAGATACCTGGCGCGTCCTGGTAGCACAACTGGCAAGTGCACCGGCCCGGATAGCAGGAGATCCAGGTTCGATTCCTGGCTGGGACAGTTAGATTTTTTATTCTATTCCCTCTCATTAGTTGTTTAAGATTTACATTTACGTACATTAGTCATGAAAAAAAAATAATAAGCCTCTTCTTTATATCTTCTTTCTTTAATATTATAAGGGTGATTCAGAGAAAAACTTTCAAACCTTTTTTTCTCTCTCCCTCTCTCTTCTGTCACCATAAAAAGGGACAAAGGCGCGAAACTTATGGGAGGATGGTATCTGTAGCGTGTGGCGTGTGGATCCCGGTTATCTTGGCGGGAGGCCAGCCTTCCCGCCCAAACTGTTCCCGGGGGATTTGGCAGCTCTCGCCATTACCGTCCAATAATTGTAGTACACTCATTAGTCTGGGCTCTGCTTTCTTATCGCCTCTTCCCATTTGCCCGCCCCAATTGTATTCCATCATATCTCAGCTCGTGCGATTCCCCCCGGCTCCTCACCCCCTACGGGCAAACGGCGTACTCACGGCTCAGCCCCGACTGTTAACCCTTGCTCCACATCCGAGTGCTAATGCTCTGCCCGTATGATTCGCCATTGCTCCAAAACAAAGAGCTCAACCGAGATGATCATATAAGCAATCATGCTTTTGTGCCTCAACTAATACAATTCTCTCCTGCTCTTCTTGCAATAAATCCACAAGTAGAGTACATTTTGGTACTCTAGAATTTCTTATAAAAAAAAAAAAAGATAAAAACAGTATAACAATTTTTAGTGCAAGGGAACAGAATAAAAAATCTAACTGTCCCAGCCAGGACTCTTACCTGGATCTCCTGCTTTTCGGGCCGGTGTGTTTTCCATTAACGCTACCGGGACAAGTTATTAAATTCCCTGCACTAGTGTCGAGAATCTAACCTCCGAGGCAGAAGATTATATCTTCTTATTCTCGGAGGAGCTGACATTGTAGCTGTTTAAATGACTCTCGTTATTTACTTTTGAATTAATTTAAATTAATTCTCGTTATTTACAATTTAACAGTAAATAACGAGAGTCATTTAAACAGCTACAATGTCAGCTCCTCCGAGAATAAGATGATATAATCTTCTGCCTTGGAGGTTAGACTCTCGAAACTAGTGCGGGGAATTTAATAACTTATCAGACTTGTCTCGGTAGCGTTAATGGAAACGCATAGGAGATCCAGGTTCGAGTCCTGGTGGGACAGTTAGATTTTTTATTCTGTTCCCTTGCACTAAACATTGGAATTAATACCACAAAAAAATAATATTTATAAAAATAAAAATAGTACCTTTTTTTGTGCCATATTTTTGGCATTAAAAATTCCTTAAAAGGTTGGGACTTCTCTATTTGTATTTTGCAATGGCTGAGTGATAGTAGGTTCATTGTCTCTTCAACGTTGTTTGTGGACACGAGATCAAGAAAGGTAAGAGGTGTTTAAGGAGACCAAAATTTATAACTGAGTAATTTGCAATAAAGTATTTATTTGAGTTAAAATAAAGTTTAAAGAAGATAATAGATGTTAAATGAATATTTTTTAATGTTATTATTCCATAAAATTGAAGTTGATCTTCCCCATGTGTGTGTGTTTGTGTCAACACTCTACAGGCCATAATTTTCTGTCTTTCTTAGTGAATTTTAGTATCTAGCTAAAATGCAAAACGATAAGATCAGTTTGTTATTAAGCAAAATCAGACAAATACAAATGGTAAATTACCGGTCAAATTTGAGTAAAAACTGTTTCTCTTTCGATTAAGAGTAATATTTACAACATCGGTTTTAAGTAATTGAACACAACCCAGATTCGATTATTAATATAAAACATATTTTAGCAGTTGAACAATGAGAAGGGAATTGTTTTCAGAAATTAAATTTAGCATATTGTTTTTAAGAGGTGAATGAAAGGTTTTTAAGTGTAATCGAACGAATTGTCAAAAATAAAATAAAGCATTTTAGCTTCAGCGGCGTTAATAAAAAAACTGATCAAGGATTTATTTATTAATAAATTATTTATTTTAAATGACACGGAAATTCCAAATACAAATATTTATCATTTATGATATGGAGGATTTCTTTTACTTTATGCTTCCTGAAGCTACTCAAAATATACCAAAAAAATATGATTTCAATCTATATTTTGGCAAAAGTAAAATAATAATGAATAATAATATAGATAATTTACTTAAATGTGAAAACTTTATTTTACAGCTGAAAATGTTAAAATTTCTTTCATAAGTAACTTACTACAGAACGGGCTACATAATTTTATTATTTTTGCCTATTAGATACATAAATTTCTAAAATAAAAAAAATATACAAAATAGCAAATGAGAAAGATATCTCTATGTTAATTTTCCAACTATAATGTAGATATAACATATTTATTAAATAATAACCTATAGAGTTATTTCCACCAATAATTATATTAATATTTATACTTATATGAAATCGTCGTTATTGGCTGTCTTCCGCGTCCTAATGGCGAGCGCTTTCAGCAGATAATTATCATTCTCGGGCCGAAAATATACCTTTGTCCACTTTCTCAGGTGCAGTCTGATGTTCAACCGATTTGTTATCTTTTAATACGTAACCCACGGACTCCTGCATTACAGGAAAACAAATCAGTTGAATGTCTGACAGTGCCTTAGAAAGTGGACAACGCCATGTTCGGCCCCGATGGATGTGCAGATCACAACTGAATGTGCTCGCCATTCATCATCGCGGAAGACAATGACGTAAGTCCAAAATGGTGACGGGACGCGGATTAGTAGTGATCCATACAGTTTTGAGACTCTCAGAATCATGGCTTGGGCTTACCAGGATTCGCAAAGATTTAAGATCTCTTAATCAAGAATCCGGAAGAGAGCCATTGACAGACATTTTTCATTTTATTTGTTTACATGTTTCTGTTGACATACCCTATTTTGTACTCCGTTGGGTGAATCATAGAAAATTTAATAAATTCGAAAATCGAGTGGTCAGAAACATATAGAATATTCTTCAACTGTTAAGTCGTAACAATACCCCATTTTAAAAATTTCTTATTGGTCGCATATTACAATTTGCAGGACATTTTAAGAAAATACAGGAAACTATAAATATTAATTTAGTTGTGGTTTATTGTCCCACGTAAATTTTAAACAATTAATGAGAGGGAATAGAATTTAAAAAATCTCTGTCAAAGTCAGGACTCCAACTATACCGGCCCGGAAACCAGGAGATCCAGGTTCGAGTCCTGGCTGGGATAGATAGATTTTTTTTATTCTATTGCCATGCATTAATTGTTTAAAATTTACGTGGGATAATAAACCACAACTAAATTAATATATATATAATTGAAAATTAAAAAAGTAAATAACGAGAGTCGATAAATAGCTAGACTATGTCAGCTCATTCGATTTATTCGTCTTTCTCGTGGGTTAGGCTCTCACTTGTGTGTTGGGAATTTAATAAGTTATCTAGCTCGTCCCGGTGGTGTAATGGAATCATACCGGCCCTGAAAGCAGAAAATCCAGTTCAAGTCCTGACTGGGACAGATAGGTTTTTTTTATTCTATTCCCTCTCATTAATTGTTTAAAATTTACAGGAAACTTAAATGTGTAATAGTTATTTAAGGGAAGAGTAATGTAGAAAAAAAAATTTTAAAAAATCTATCATCAGCGACATAGAAGCGAATGTTTTACGAGGAAATAAATGTTTACACTCTTCTATAGGGCTGTAGGGCTGAAAATTATGATTGATGTAATTTCGCGTTAAATGAATGGAATTCTACAGAGACTGTTAATATAAATAATGTGTTTTAGAGAATCCCATTTACTAATTAGTGAATAGACCATGGCAATAGCACGGAGCGCTCAAAAACACTCTCTGAGCAGTATGTAAAGTAGAGATAACAATGGGTACATGGTCGCTTCCCATGAAATCCAAGAGGCATATATAATGGGGCCGACACAAAGCCTCCTCACATCAGCCCTTTGACAAATGCCCTTCCTAGGATTGGCTGAGGCTGACGCTGAAGTTCCAGGTACCTCCCTTATCGCCGCCATGATAAATATCTCATTGCCGACAACTTGCACCCAGTTTAGTCAGGGCTCTCGACTCACCCTTCTTGTTAGCACTTCCAACTCCTACTTCCCCTCCTCCTCCCACAATTCAAAATAATTCTGACAAATTCACTTAGAAATGCTTTGTTTAAATTATGACAAGAATACTAATTGTTTTCCTTTGATAGTACTTTTTTTAAAATGAATAAAACTTTATCATTAATCACTTTTCTACATGTTTTTTTATATCTAGTAATGTGCTCAACAGACGCTAAGGACTCTTATACAGACTTATAAACAGGCGTTTACAGCTCACAACAGAGAATAAACTGACTCTCTATAAAACACTAATACGACCGATCTGGACCTACGGTTCATTTTTTTCCCTCTTATTCATTGTGGTGATCAAATTACAAAATGTTTTAATTTAACAGAATGTAATAAATAAATAAAAGTTTTAAAAAAATAAAAAAATAAATAAAAAATAATAAAAAGTAATGTGCTGGTTAATATTAATTTAAAAAATAAAATAAAAAGAAACAAACAGCATCGGTAGAAAGGATTGCTTGGTCATCTGCAAAGGTTGTTAGGAGTGTGTTAGTATGTAAGGGGATATCGGCAAGAATGGGCCCGAGCACACTACATTGTGGAACTCCCGTCTCCACCTGTTAATATTCGGAGTAATCTAATTCTTGTCGGACCCTGAAGAATCGATCGGTTAGATAGGAGCGAATTATAAGGTAAGTAAGTGGTGCTTGGGAGGATGGATTTTAATTTGAACAACAGTCCACGATGCCAGACCCTGTCAAATGCTTGTGACACATCGAGAAAGGCACCAACGCAGTACTGGTTGTTCTCGAAAGAGGAAGATATGCAATCTACAACACGAAAAACCTGTTGTATCGTGGAGTGTTTGAAACAAAACGGATACCAAACTGGTGCTTTGGAAGTATTTGGTCAGCGTCTAGGATTGATATTATATATATAAAATGAAAGAATCGTGGCTGCGATATATATAATGAACAAGAACAGGTGGGAGAAAGAGTTTAGTGAACACTCAAAAATGTAATATATTCTACAAGAAATTCGGGAAGGATCTTACTTCCCGGCTGAGGTAGTAAGATTTTTTTTTTCTGGCTCCATGCACATTTCTTGTTGAAAATTTACCGTGGGATTAAATACCAAATTAATTTCATTATTTAAAATAGAAATATCGGGAAAAAACAAGAGTCTAACAAATAGCTGGCAATGTTAGCTCCTTCGAGTATAAGATTCGTCTTACATAGAGGTTTAGGCTCGGAGTAATGCACGGGGACATGACAGTGCAATTTAGCCAGCTATACCTAAATAAAGATGGCTTTGTATCAATTAAAGCAAGAATACAAAATATAAAATTATTACATTCTTGCCTCAATAATAAATAAGTAAAAAAGTAATGAAGCAAGAATCAAATAATAAAACTAATGAAAAACTCTAATAATATTATGTAGAAACGAATTTGGTCAACAAAACATTTTTTCTGGTATTATTTTATTTAATTATTTACTTTATTTTATTTTTATTTATGTTATTTTTTTATCCTTCTCAGTGAGTCAATCAAAGAGATCAAGGGTCGTATTTCTGAACATTTTTGTCTTTCTCATAAAGGAATACTTTACACTCCTTCCTTTATTAAGCTTCTTTATTTTACGAAACATTTTAGCATTTTCCAAGTAGAAGAATTCTTCAACAAAATTCACTTTTCATAAACATTCTTAAGATTTCTCTCCTTAAAATGCACATCTTAATTAAGACGTTGTTAAAATAATGCTTTTTTATTATAAACAAAGAGCCAATAATAATTTGCATTTAATGAGTGATAATAAAAAACGTACTACTTTTTTAATATATAAAGTGCAATAAACAAATAAAGTTTTCTAATGCTGCTAGAAAATTAGTAACAAAACCTAACAACACTATTTTATAAAATATGCATAAATATTATTTTAAAAAAAAATGTTTACAGTGTTTGAGTAAAATCAACACCGGGAGCCTGGAGCAAAAAACAGTTTTTTTAGACCTTTAAAATACACTTTAGTCACTGGTTGCGGGGCCACTTTTAAGTAAAGCAAAAACTATATTTTCTTTTTCACGTTTTTTTACTGTATACTGACAGAACTTTATTTATTTATTTATCTTTTAGTAGATTCGATGTTCGAAAATATTTCGAGATTGTAAAATTCCCATTTTTGAAAATAAAGAAAATTGCTTGACTTAAAAGTAGAAAAATCTGTACAATAATAATTCACACACAAAAATCTGTACGTAGAATAATACACTTATGTAATACAATGTGGATGTAGGGTTTTATATGAAACTATAAATCTAAAAAAAGCTATCAATGGAACTTAATCCTCATCAAAGCGGTATTTATGACACCCCGTTTCACACTACATAGTATCGCTATTGGTATTGGATATAGAGGTGAGAGCTTCATGTCTGATTAAGTGTGATAAGGGGATGTATTTGATAATGTAACTTTTCGTCACTCTCTTTAAAATCCTTTTTTTCTTTCTTGTTTGATTCTTCTGCCTGTCCCCTACTGTGAATCCCGGTATCACGTACATCTCTATAGAGACAAAATATGTCATATATTAAACAATATGTACATTTAAAATTTTCAAAAATTTGGTTTTATCTCTTCTTTAAAATAATTAGAAATAAACTATAAAAAAAAACTAAATAAAACCAAAAAAAATGGTACAAAAACTTTTAAAAACTAAAAATACTTGAATAAAGCAAGGGAGCTAATTTTAGAGATTATAAATGAATTATTAGATGATTTTAGTTTGGGTTCGGTCAAGGTAGATAAATACAAATTTGAAAAAATAGGAATTTTTTTAAAGATTATCTGCCAACGTTTCGGCTTACATTGTAAGCCATCTTCAGGGCAGCCTATCATGAAGACGAGAGAGAACGGATGAAGATGGCTTACAATGTAAGCCGAAACAGCAGATAATCTTTTTAAAAACACTCTTTTTTTAAATTAGTATTTTTTTTTTTTTTTGATCTACCTTGACCGAAGCCCAACTATAATCTAATAATAAAATCTACGGTCAAATAACTCTCCTTTTGAAAATTATAAATGAATATTTCCTTTAATATGCATTTTTGTAACGTAGATATGGGTCACAAATGTCAAGAAAGGAATTACACGCGCGTAGGCTCATACACACACACACACATACGTATAAATTTGAAAGGACATTATTCTTAAATTCTATCTAAGTAAGATCATTAAGTAGGATGAGATCTATTAAGTAGATTCAAAGACATTTCCTGAAGTAATTCTGCGTGCCAGCGTGGGATCTTGATTTCCTTACGGCAAATTTGCTAGAATAGTCACACAGCTTGAGAAAGCAAGTACGGAAATTTGTCCAAGCTCTACAACTCAATCAATACTGAAAATTAATTTCCCTCGGAGCTGGACAGAGACTAGTAATCAACCATTTGAAAGGACTAATTGTTGTAATGGCCGGTGAATAGTATTGGCATCAACTAATATAAACCAAGGTATGAAGCTATCCCAGGAATGTCCGGGTTTAATTCTCCCCCCCCCCCCTTCCAATCGCCCCTTCTCCTCTAAATTGGCATTTACTGAAATAACTATTTATTTAATCCTAAATCGAATAATTATAGAAAATTCAGTGAATTTGATGATTTCAGGATATTCTATAGACCTCTTATTTAGTTCATTTTTTTCTCCCCCTATAGTCTAATTTCATCAAATGCTAAAATTTTTACACGAGAAGTCTACCAAACAATAACTGCGAAAAAAAATATTTTCGTTCCAAAGTTTATAAATTTTCATTTAAAATTTTTATAACTTCATGTCATGTTACCATCGTGAATAGTTTTATTTAAATGTGCCAAAAGAACTAACAGGAATAATATCGATGAAAGATAGAAAAAATAGCGATTTAGGAGAGATAGTTTGGTTATAGCGTGAAAGAATTGGAAAAAAAAATAGAGAGAGAGAAAACCAGGAATGCATTGTAAGTGAGAGAGGCAATGTGATGTAAGGTACTTAAGATGAAATGATCAGTAGATAGAGAATGACAGAGAAAAAGATAGAAAGAGTGGGAGGGGGAAAACGAGAAGATGACGTGGAAGGAAGGGTGGAAGGGTAGAAAAAAGAAATGCTTTAAAGAGGGTGGATAGCATTGGGTGTGAGACAGAGTGAAGACTGTGGAAGAATGTGGAGGAACGAGAAGGAACTGGAAGACAGTGGCAATACTAATAAAAGCAGAGCTATCCTCAGTCTTTTATTAACCCCTCACCCCAACCCCTAGCTAGCAGCCGCAATCCACCCTCCTCTATATTACATCAAGTGTCTTCTTCCAGGGCGAAATTAAATTGTGGCCTCACTTTAAATTATTTCGTTTCATTATTAATGTAATAATGCAAAAGGTTTAAAACTAAAAGGCTCAGCATATAAGCGAATCTCTCATCTTATAGTTTTCATGACTAATTATTTTTCACCAGTTTTAATGAAATGAGAAAGATAATAATCTTGAAGAAAAAAAATGACAATTGTATTAAATTAATTAATCATGATTAATAATATGTCATATTTCCCATTTAAGTCCATCACAGTAAGCTGCCTAAACCAAACGAATTACAATCGTAAATTAATATCCCTATTTTGCCCTGATTGACTGTTCGAGGATTATAATTATTGTTTTTGCAATGGATGGTATTTATTAGTACTTGATCATCATATGTGAAACTAAAATAGTCTGTTCCTCAAAATAGCCCTTGATGATTAAAAACAGCTCAAAAAGTGATATTAGACGCGAGGAAAACAAATTTTCATTAAACAAATATATTAATTTTTAATCATCTTATTAATGATATAAGACATTTTATTTGTAAGTATTTTATTTATTGTAATAAATCAATTATAAGATATTCTGAAAAACAAAATTTTCATTATTAAGTGAAATTCTAAATTTGAAATATTTTCGTGGATCCTCAGAAATCGTCCTTACTTAATATCAATTTTTTCAATTAGGTTTATCAATCAATATCCAATACTTCTCATGTATAACTGTTCTCACTGGATACTGAACACTTTCAGAATCAGTGATTCCATCATCGGAGCTCAGTCACCTTGTAATGAGTGTTCCTGCCTAAATGCACATTACCAAGGCAGGGGCATTCATTTAAAGATGGCTGAGCCCCAAAGAAGGAATCACTGATTTATTGATAGAATTTAATGCTATTTGATAACCCTAATTGTCATCAACTTCCCCATCAGCGCAGATAAAAGAATCAAATTTGACTTTTATGCTGGAGAAATTAGTCATTGTTTCGGCAAGGATCACAAAAATTAAATGCTCCAAAATTCTTGGGCAATAATATAATAAAACAGTTACCCAACAATTTTGGAGTATTTTGATTATCTGATCCTGTCCGAAACTCTGATGAATTTCTCCAGAATAATACTCGACGGCCAACGAGCTTCCAAACTTAATCTTTTCTGATTCACTGAGAAAAACATTATTCTGTGAGTGAAACATAGACATGAAACATATTTCTATAGATGATATTAGGCCTCAAACTTCAAACATGCAATTCTTTTACAAAAGTAGGTTGTATAATAAATTTTGTCGGATTATTCCTCTACCTCAACCGAGCGAATGGAGAAATAACTAGGTTAAAACTTTTTCCTGTACTCTTAATTCGTCGTTTTATATTTACATAATTCAAATTATATGATAATGATGATGATGATATTCAAATGATTTACCTATCTCGCGTATATATAATAATCAGATTCCTAATTAAGTGTTTTTACTCTTCTTTTTTTTTTCTTTTTCTAAAGTGTTTTTGAAGCGTGCTTATTTTTCATGTTCAGCAGTAACTATAATATCCCAGAAACAGATTTTCACTTGTTATATTCTACATAACAGATTGAGTGTGACAATTTCATTGTCCTGGAATCCCATAGATAACATTAGTGCATTGCAGAAGCTGTTCTCTTTCTAGAGGTACCATTAGACATCTCTCTTATCACAGGATTACATAACTAATGCCACAAGAAAGTACCTATGTTGTAATCCTGATTAAAACTCGGGACTTTAATACGATTGCGTCTTATCGTCGTATAGCCTAAACTAATTATTTTATGTATAATATAGATCAGTGATTTGCTATTTTAATAATTAATATATATATATATATATATATATATATATATATATATATATATATATNATATATATATATAGTACTTACAGCAGCACACGACATTTGGAATAGGCGTATTCTACGCTATATCCTGACTACGTTGTGGGAGGCCAGAGAGGCCAAGTTTATTTTCTTCGTCAGCGCCATAAACCCTCCCACTGAAATTTTAAGGTATCCGCCCCCGCCCCCGCTTGACCCACTTTTTCCAAACCGCAAATCTTGATTTATTATTTCTTCCGCCACTACCCTTATTTTGTATCCCACGAGAAGTAGAACCAAGCATCTAGTATTATTTACTATCATTTGTGTATCCCACTCATTTTAAATACTCTCTATAAAATGAAATTATGTATTTTATATTCGTGGAATTTAAAAATAATATTTTAAATCGTTAAGTTAGAGACCTTCTGTGGATTTTGGTATGCTTAGATGCATTGAATGGGAAAATCTGAATGTAAAACCATTTTTATTTATTTATTCTGAACTACAGAGTTCTTTAAAAGGAGAGTTTGTTGACCGTAGATATTATTCTAAGATGATTTTAGTTGGGGTTCGGTCAAGGTAGATCCAAAAAACAGAAATTTAAAAAAATGTATTTTTTAATAAAGGATTATCTGCCAACGTTTCGGCTTACATTGTAAGCCATCTTCAGGGCTATCATGTAGATGAGAGGACGTCTTGTAAGGACAAAGGAAGGAACTTAAGGAAGTTCACATTTCCATGACTGAACGGGGGGACAGAACGTCTCTCTCATCTTCATGATAGCCCTGAAGATGGCTTACAATGTAAGCCGAAACGTTGGCAGATTATCCTTTATTAAAAAATAAATTTTTTTTTAAATATGTGTTTTTTTGATCTACCTTGACCGAACCCCAACTAAAATCATCTTAGAAGTACAGAGTTGTTTCTTTAGTGTGCTATATTGTTTTTTAAAGTAAATAGCATATATATCGCGTATATAACACTCGAATTCTTAATTATTATCCTTATAACCTTATGTAGACAATCACACATCTGAAATGCATTTTTATGTAAGTGACAATGAAGAAACTCTGGGTTTGTTAGGTGTTCTACTCCACTCAGTATCAAGTAGGCCTGACTTACTGCATGTCGAATGGAGGTGTGCAGTACACCGGTGGAGGACAAGGGAAGTGCAGTATCTCCAGAGCCATTGGGACAGCTACACCTCTATCTGGGGCGGACGCGATAAATTCACCCTCTCCCCCCCACCCTCCAATAGCCACCCCTCATTATCATAGTTCGCTCGTTCACGAACGGATACATTCGCCATTGCCGGTTGTCTCTGTAGTTGCGCTGTCCATACTCATTATTTCTCCGCCGGCAGATTGGAAACCTGCCACACTCGTCATTTTCATGGCAGGCTAGAGATAATGTAACCAACTGTGTCCAATCTATATTTTATATCACAAAATATTTATCGCACCTATTATTTAGCTCCATGGAAAGATAACTTCATTGTGGAAATAAAGTCCACTTAAATAATATTGTATATTATACCTACATGAAACTAAAATTATATGTAACACAATTTCATCACTTAAACAATACAAGGAAAATAAATATTTTCAGTTTATCTTATTCGTTTAAATTTTTTAGCCATGACTTTGTTATGATATGACAGTTTACTTACTCATGACAGTGATTATTAAGAAATAGTGTAGTTTTATTCTACTATAATTTAAATCGATATTCCCTTCGTCCAAGATCTCATCTCCACTCGAATTTCTTCCTTATCCACATGCCCAATCCCAGTCGTCGGACTCCAATCCTCACAATCCTCCCCGACGACTGAACTAATTAGGAGTGAGGTCGTTGGTCCCCTTTTCTCTGCACAGCGATCTTCACTTATTTATATTATTGTCGATTTTAATTTTTCTCCGTTATCAAATTACAAGATGATAATAACAAAATGTAATAAATACAATTTTATTATTTTTTAAAAATTTATATCTTTAAATCTAAATATGTATAACAAATTATAAGGGCTCCATCTCAGCCGAAGGAATACGTTTAGCTATGCCTTGCGGGTTCGAATCTCGTTATGGGGATGCCTTTTTGAAAGCAAGCTACGGAAGACAACATATCTGATAATGTGAAAGTCAACCAAGTTCAACATAACTCATAGCTTGCACGGGGTAAGCATATTAAAATTTAGGAATAAGGTGTATTTCATCATCACGGGCCTTATAGTGACCAATGGTTAGGCACCTTAACCTCAAGGCAGATAAAATCTGAGGCACCACTGCTCTTTACTGCATCCAATCAGGACAAATGGGGCTAAGGTCTGGCGAGTCGCAAAATCTTCCAGTATCCAAAAAATCAAATAATTTCAATATGAAATCCTCAAGATTATCTCATATGCTACCTATTATGTATTCTATTCTAACCTTCTTAACCACTTTAATTTCACCTATTTACTCATTTCAACCAGCTTTTTTTTTTTATAAAGTCAATTATCAACCAAACCAAAAGCATATAAACATATGTTCCCCGACTCTAAAACCAGCAAAGCATTCCTTGGACTCGAACAAAGAAAGCTTGTGTCACTATGTCATTCATGAATATGGGATACAGGTTCCCCTATGAGAACCTCTCTCACCCTCATGATAGCCCTGAAGAAGGCTTACAATGTAAGCCGAGACGTTTGCAGATAACTAAAAAAAACAAATTTTTTTTTTCAAAATTAAACTTTTTGGATCAAACATGACTGAACCCCAACTTAAAAACATCTACTAATAATCTCCGCCCCCTCCCCCTTCCGAAGTAGTCAAATCTTTTACACTGATTATTATCTTCAGCTTATGACGTAAATTTCGTCAATTACTCTTTTATTTAGCTCCCCAAAATTTATAGAATATAAATGGTATAAATTTCATATATTTCAAATTAACGTTGTATATACATGTTCATTTTCAAACAACAACTGGGATATTTTTTATTAATTAGATCTTTCAGCATGACAAAGTTTCAAAACATTTCAATAAGAATACGAAATTTTTGTCGAACGCCCACCCTTATAGGTATATAATTAGAGTTTGCTCGCTCATTTAAATATACAAAGCCTTCCTGTAATACAACTAATCTGCATTAAAATTATACATGTGTTTTTGATAAAAATTAATTATCAAGCATTCAAAATTGAAGAATATATTTATTGTCCGTCTTCATTGATTTCTGCAGAACACACTTACAATGGAAGGTATGACAGTTCTATATTCATTGGTGGTAGAAATAACCTTTTAGAATATATTTATTGTCTATTGATCAGACACATTTACACAGTGTGTAGTTGCTTATTAAAATCGATAGTACGTAATATATGTATTGATTTTATTGATAATTATTCACTTAAGAAATTTGTAAATAAGTACAGATAAATTATTACTAATTATAAGATATCGATTTTTACGTTTTATAACAGGTTTTTTTTTCTCAAAAACAATTGCTAAATATTAGAATTTGAAAGGTACAAGGACAATAGAAAGGTCCATGCCTTATTCTAATTCGGTTCTTCCCTGGACAAGGGAATTTAATATAGCGTCCAGAGAATGGGCAGGGTTTAGTGAATAGGGGTAAAAGATTTCTGAAGTGGAGTGATTACGAGAGGAGACTCATACTCAATATCCAGGAGGCACAGGTATAATGAATGTAGATTTATTCAGGGGGGGGGCCTTGGTCTCTTTGGAGCTGTTATCGGATATCTCCCCCCCGCCTCTCTGTTTACCCTTATAATGATGCTCTTTTCTTAATCTCGAGCCGCCATAATGAAGGCCGCCCTCCACCTACAACCCCCCACCCCACCCCACCTCTTCACATTTCATCAGTGTGCCCAAATTAAAGATGAAGTCCTCTCTGTAAAACGCCCCTCCCCCCCCCCCGGGGATAATTGT
>KZ807137.1:409898-441311 GCA_000696205.2 Oncopeltus fasciatus
ATATTATTTATTATTATAATATTATATTATATATTACACCCAGAGCAGCGAAAAAGCATTTTTTTACTTCGAATTAACAATTAGCAGGTCATACCTTCTCCTATTCCTCCGATTAGGATTTCTAATAACGAATTCCCTATTCCATTTTACAAGTTAAAAGTGTTGTCTCAAATTTTGATTAAAGCAACTGATTGCAGATTACAGGCTGTAAAATTGAAATATACAGTATAGACTAAAGACCATTCAAATAGTTCACTTTTATTGTGTAACAATAATAAGAGATTTCTTCTCGAATAAACATCTAAGCCTCTAACTAAATATACGTAACTAAATTATACTCCTACTACTTCGAAAATATTTTTTTGGTCATGGACGAAACAGATAATCCCACACTGATATAACTCCAATATTGCTATGTTACGGACATAGGTTTTTCAATTTGTATTTGAAAGAAATGTGGCATTTGGGTCATAATATTAATAATTTACGATTAGGTAAACCCTCACTTCTAATTTTTTAGTTTCCCTGCATCACTCCCAAAAATAATTAAAATATAACCTATAGATAATCATTTTACTTTGTTTGTACATATTGATTAATTTAATAGCTGTAAGTAAATTATATTTTCTATTTATTTATTTGTTAGTTATTAAGGGCAATAGGTTCGATTGATAGTTGTAATTAGTAGGAGTAATTATTTGTTATAATAAATTAACGTATATTTACATTTGTTCCTAAATTATTAATGATCCGCAGCCCATATAAATACCAAAATATTCTATTATTATTTTAATTCATCATATCTCAGATAATATTTTTTTAGCTGGAAAGAAAAATGAAAGGATGAGTGTCTTAATGGTTGAAATTGGAATGAAGAAAGTTTATTTATTTTTGTTTATTTATGGATAAATGTAATACTCCAAATCCTTTTCTTTTTTTGCATTATATTTATTTTATATTTATATGATGTATAATTAGCTGGTTATTTACCGTTTCTTTTTCCGGGTTGGACCGTGTCAAATTGTTGTTATTTGCCGAGCTTTCGCACACCATGATGGCTTCTTCAGGGCTGAAAAGAGAATGAGAGTTGTAAAAGAGAGATTTTTAAAATTCTTGTGGTATATAATTACCATGTTTTATACACCAGGTGGTGTATAATCCCGGCGTGGTCTGGTCCTTGGGCGGGATTATACACCACCTGGTGTATAAAACATGGTAATTATATACCACCTGGATTTTTAAAAATCTCTCTTTTACAACTCTCATTCTCTTTTCAGCCCTGAAGAAGCCATCACATGATGTGCGAAAGCTCGGCAACTATCAACAACTTGACACGGTCTAACCCGGAAGAAGAAACGGTAAATACATCTGACGACCGTCGAAGCCTACGTGAACTGGTTAGTTATTTTTTTATTGCCGACTTTTCGACTTAACTTTTGAATCATAATCAGGGTGGTAGGGATATCTGGAGAGATCTCCGTGAGAGGTTTATGGTTACATCTTGGAGTGCAGAGCTGAACTGAGTTTTAGTTTAGTTATTTATTATGTAAAAATTGAATTAAAAATGGAAGTTTTGTTAAATAAAATTCACTAATAAATATTTGTATGAGGCCTGAATTCCCTATAAAAAAAAAACAGTTGGCGAATTCGATTTTTTATTTTTTTAGTGTGTTTGAGTGTTTTTTTTTTTTTTTGGAGCAAGAAAAAAAAATCTTGCTGAAACTCTTATGCAGAGATATTTGCACAGATCTCTGGGCAAGGGGACTGGAGGTTCGATCGGCAGTCTGAGCCACTCTGCACTGGCAGTGCCGGTCCAGGACGTGCCCTCCTCGGCTGCCCTGGGATTAGTGGACAGCTGATTTGTATTCCGCGCCAGTCCCCTGACACTACCCGGTCTCCTGGAGGCCGTTCCTCGGGGTGTCCTCATCACTCCGAGCACCACACCCCTAACCTTTCTCCAAGCCAGTACGAAGTACTTTGTGTTGCAGAGTGATAAGCCGTTTCGAGTCACTCATTCCGTCTAATAGGCGACTGCATAATTACCACACTTACATTTAGAGGTTCAAGTAGGAAAATCCTTAACTTTTAGAAGCAAATGAAGCAAACTATTTGCTTTGCTTCTATCTCTGTTTCTCCCCCCCCCCTTTATTTACTTATTACATTCTGTTAAAAATAAAAACATTTTGTAATTTGATTACAATGAGCAGTAAATATGACATTGAATGTCAATCACTTGAGGACAAGAGGTGACCAATGACACCACTCTCAAATTATTTACAGACTATGTCCCCAGGAGGTCAAGGTCTGTGCTAGTGGATTAGGTTGGATAGGCAGTTATTTTTTTTTAAATTTATATATCGACTTCTGATGGTCATTAGCGCTGATTGGCAGTTTACTGTGGAAAAGGCTGAAGCGGGAAGAAATGAGATCTTGAAAAAAAGGGATATTGAAAGCTAGGTGAAGGGACGAATTGTATACGTAAAAGGGAAGGATTCGATGGATGTTGAAAGGCTTGGCGGCACTCATCTACTGTTAGACAAATTATTTCGTTTGTTTCAAAAGTATTTATTTTCCTAAAAGGAATATTTTTGTATATAGGACCTTCCTTATACTAAGCTGATTTATATATTATATAGACATGTAAAGATTCTTTTAGGTAGGAAATTAGGAAACAATTTTTTTTTTTTTTTTTTTGTTCCATTGGCCCAATGTGAATCGTTTGATTTCCTCGCATGAAAACTGCAGATACTACTTATTTCTCACAGGGAATAGATTTCTGGAAATTATTGTATTTAAATATTTATTTATTTATACTACTATTATACCAGCCCATTTGAAGGTACAGAATGCAAAAAATAATAAAGTTTTTATTAATTAAAAAAAAATGTAATCCCACAGTAGCCGTTTGATGTTGGAGTATTTTAGACGTTTATCCCTCAATATCATCCCCCGACGCAAGTTCTCTGAGTTTAAATAACTCGGCTCAGTTTTATGAATTGCCTAACCACTAAGACTTAAACATTCAGCAACTGCAATTAATACTTTTTTTTTTTTTTTTTACGATATTGACTCTATGTATCTTTTTATAGGTGACTAGTCAGGGAATTGAATTACCCCCTGGGTTAGGCGGGGGTTGGTAAATCGCTGCAGGGCGGGGCAGATGTGCCGCATTAGCGGGGTATTACCTTCCTAACCTCATCCCGCCACGACCACAGCTCGGTGCATCCAATCTCGCGGCCGATCGTTCGTGAAATGAAACAGTCTGCCTACGGCCTGCAAAATGGCTCTTCCACCCGACCGACGGGAACTGCATCTCTCTCCACTCGCCCTCGTCATGTTAATCCCAGCTGTAATTCTACATGCTACTAGTCTTCTTGCATAGAGTGCTCTAATCAGAGAGCAATTTTGAAACTCAAATTCCAAATATAGAATCTTTAACACATTTAAAGGTAATATACATAATTAATTAAGGATATATAAATTCAGAAAGGAAATTGTTTACTTTTCACAGGTAAATCGCCTTTACTTTTACAAAATAATAACGTAATTCGTTAAAATTTAATTAATAATATACTTATAATTGTAGTTCAGATCATAAATAGAAGTATTATAAATTTCATAAATTATTTTTTCGGGCTTGACTGTATCGATCTCAAGGAAGATTTCAGTTGTTGAAAATTTATTTATTTAATTTAAAAAATTTATTCATTTCTATAAATGAAACCACGCCAACACGATAGTCTGCAGTATATACTTATATGTATTGGCTGCAGAATACAAATATATTGTCCTATCTTTTACCAGCTCATTTAAAAAGCCATTCTATTCACATCAAGTTAATCACATCATGCAGCTTCTCGAGGATGAAAGTTTAATCAATGAAATTCATGTCACTTTCCTTTTTTTTTTATTTACTAAAGAACGAATTATGATTGACTTTCAGACATAATTAGTTATTTAATCATCAAACCATCTCCAGTTCAATAATTTCAAAATCAATGAAGTATTTTTTAATTCCATATATGATAATAAGAGGAATATAATAATAATAATAAATTATGATATTCTAAATGTTCAGAATTTATTACATGAGTGCACTATTCTATAAAACCAAAGCTATATCTAACAGAATTTTCTTCGTAGGATACAATACAACATTAAAATAAATTTATAAACAAACTTTCAATAAACTTACATTTACTATTATTTAAAATTGGTTATTTCACTATTCCATATGACCTTTTTCTCATGTTAAAGCTGAACTTGTTAGACTGCAATTTATTGGATCGTAAAAAGTAAAAATAAGAAGCAAAATACTTTATTTAGGACCAAAAACTACAGTATAAATTCAATAATTTGTTTCTTTTCTGTCAATAAAAAGAGTTGCATAAATACTAATAGAATGTACTGTCAAGATTGTCTTTATTGAAAAGGTAGATAATACATTTGTGAGACCGTATATGCCCCATATGATTATATGCTATAAAGCTTGTGCTCCAGACCTTGCGTTGCTAAAAAATTTTAATGGTGACATTGAAAGGCTTTTGTTTTTGAAAATTGATGTGTCTGAAGTATTGAAGTTTATTATCCTCTTTTTTAATTTTTTTATTTTTATTTTATTAACAGTGATATATTTTTGTCCCTCCCATTCTTCTTGAATAAAGCCCTGAGAAGGGTTGTGCCCTGAAGCAAATTCATGTATGAAGCTATTCAGCCTTGAAGCTTTTAGCCTGATGGCCTCCACTGATGGGTGGAGATTCGCTGTGAAAAAAGCCATTGTTGGGATATGTTCAGGGGTGGGGGGTGGAGAGTGGGGGGGGGGTTCATTCTTCTTTATTAAAACAGTGGCCTGCCGTATTGTGAGCCAGGAAACTGGATTTAGCCGTTCTCCGTAAAGGAATTCCTCCTAGCTTTATTGGAACAGAATCTATATTGTCTTCGTTATAAATTATATTAAAAATCCTTGTTTGAAGTTTCAAATTTAAAATGCCTACTGAACTTGACTAGAAGAATTAGTAGAGAATTTCATGGGGTTTGGTCAAGATAGATGAAAAAAAAAAATACTATTAAAAAATATGTATTTTTTTAATTCTTCATTTTACAATTTTTTTTTTTTTGGATCAACCTTGACAGAATCCCCAACAAATTATCTAAAATCGCTTCTAGCAAAACTCTCAAATTAAACGTTACTAGAGTAATTTGCGCCGAAAAAGAAATTTCGCTTGGACCCAACAATTTTAAAATACAAATTTTAACAATATTTAGTGCAAGGGAACAGAATAAAAAATCTAACAGTCCTAGCCAGGACTCGAACCTGGATCTCTTGCTATCCGGGCCGGTGCATTTCCCACTTATGCTACCGGGACAAGTCTGATAAGTTATTAAATTCCCCGCACTAGTGTCAGGGTCTAGAGGTTCGAGTCTTGGCTGGGACAGTTGGATTTTTTTATTCTGTTCCCTTGCACTAAAAATTGTTAAAATTTACGAGGGATTATATACTACAAAAAAAATACTCATATTCTTAAATACAAATGAAAAACATATTAGACAAAACTTGAAGAAGACTGATAGATAATTCTTTAAACGAAATAGTTATATATAAGAAAAAAATTAACATAAAGCTCCTGTCACATAAAAAAAAATGCTTCAAATTGCTTTAAAAATAAATAAAATTGCATTTTAAACTTTAAGGAATACAAATAAATGAATAGTCTGTACTGCAATAAATTAAACTAAATAATAACTTCTACATGGAAAAAAAAAAGTAAATTAAAGAGAGAGTAAGTTCTAATTGACACAAATTGCAGAAAATAAAACAAATGGGGAAACACACTTAATACTTCATTAACCTAATGCTGATCCGCTTCTAAGGATTCAGTGGAACGAGAAAATTATGTTTTGCAGCCGCGAACTCTTGAAAGAAGAATTATTAGAAGTATGGTACATACTAAGCGTCATGGACATAAAATTTCTAAGCCAAGTAGTGAAACTGACGGGATAAATAATAGTAGACAATACTAATTTTTAGTGCAGGGAACAGAATAAATAATCTAACTGTCCCAGCCAGAACTCGAACCCGGATCTCCGGTGCATTTTCCATTTCTGTTCCCTTGCACAAAAAATTAGTAAAATTGACATGGGATTAAATACCACAAAAGAATAGTATTTATAATATTAAAATTAAAAAAAAAAAAAAAAGTAAATAACGAGAGACATTTAAACAGCTTGACAATATCAGCTCCTCCGAGCATAAGACGATATATTCGTCGGCCTCGGAGGTTAGACTCTTGACATTAGTGCGGGGAATTTAATAACTTATCATACAGGTCCCGGTAGCATAATTGGTAAATGCACCGACCCGGATAGCAGAAGATCCAGGTTCGAGTCCTGGCTGGGACAGTTAGATTTTTTATTCTGTTCCCTTGCAGTAAAAATTAGTAAAATTTGCGTGGGATTAAATAACACAAAAAAAATAATATTTATGAAAATAATAGACATTTTATTTCATTTTCTACAAAATGTATGTATTTTTGAATAGTTCCTTTATGGTGATGGCCACATGCTGCTTTAAGCTATAAAATTATAAAGACAGTTTATTAGTTCCTTGGTTCAGCAGAATTATTGTTTATAATGAAATAAATGTAATTACGGCAATAATTATTTGATCTTTTGTTAATTTTTGCCGTTTTTTTCTTTGCCGGAAGAGTCTTGTAATGATAAATTAACTGTTTACATTGTATTCTATAAGACATAGGCACGTGTAAAACAAAAATTAGAGATATGGTGAAATAAAATTCATGAAAGATGTTCTTGTTATATTATTCGAACATAATTTTGAATTTAATGCCTTTAAAATTAAATTTGGAGCATATTGAGGAGTTAGATCACAACGGCCAACCAGAAGATCTTAATTCAATTTAGTCCAAACACTAAAAAGCTCCAAAAATAAGCCTATATTAGACAGGAATTGCAATAATTTTTGAGAGTTGTAATTTTTTTTTTTGCGCGATATAAATAATAGTTTTTCATTAAAATATTCACTTTTCCTCTTGACTTTTCTGCTTTGGAGGTATTGATTGTTGTAACTTTCTGAAGAGAAAGTACCAAATTATCTACTGAGAAACAGTGTCTTCATTCAACTATAGCAAGTGAAAAAAACAAACAAATTTTTAATGGCATTTATGAAATAAATGAGTTTTTATTAGATGATTTTAGTTAGGGTTTGGTCAAGATAGACCCAAAAAACACAAATTTAAAAAATGTATTTTTTTTTAAAGGATTATCTGCCAACGTTTCGGCTTACATTGTAAGCAATCTTCAGGGCTGTAGACATACAATGTCATGAGAATACAATAATAATTGACAATAATATAATAGAGAATTACAATAATGTAACGTGATATCCAATGTATAAATGTAGAAAGCTATGTAAGAGAATTTAAAAAGATTTTTAAAAAAAATAGAATAAAACCAATTTGAAAAATTATGACCGAACCCCAACTAAAGTCATCTAATAATAATATCTACGGTCAAAAAAACTTTTCTTTTAAATGAGTTTTTTTCTGTTCCAGAGGTTTGTCAAAGATTCAAGTATAACGCATGATAATGAAATTCAAGTTCTACTGAATTAGCAAGTGAACTTCAATGTGCTTGACAATTAATCCCAGATATCCAATAGAATTGGCTTGTGGAGAATTATGCACATGGGCGGTGAATCTTCAAGGCCCACTAGATATGTCCCTAGCGGCTGGGGTTAGGGGTTGCGGCCTACAGGAGGCGATATTACACCATTTGCGATTACTGAATGATTCATGGAGTCTCTTTAATATTAGACAGCTCCTCTACCTCGGCCAATAACAGTTCGGGCCACCTCCCAACCCTTTATCATACCAACTTCTTCCCTTCCTGGGTCGCCTTCTCTCTCTCCCTCCCTGGGTGTCCTTCTCTCCCCCTCCCTTTATATATTCCCAGCAAGATACATTCCTTTATAGAATATATTTGCATCTACCATCGATTCGGTAAAAGTCACCTGATCATATATAATGAGCGGTATAGATTCTCTAAGCAACCTTGGACTAGGTTGTCCAACATTTAGGCACCATAAAAAATGGTGGAAAACTAAAAGACGTTAGAATATCCATTTTGCAAGGATAACTGTCGAACAGTCATTTGTAAGACTTTTTACGAAAATAAATGAAAACATAATAAAATATGCGCACGAAATACGAAATTATTTAAATATCGTTTACAATTTGAATAATCTACACTGTACTCAAAACAATAAGATATTCATTTTCATACATCAGATATTGATTATTTTATTCCTCAACAGACTTCAAATTATGAAGTATAAATAACATGTAAACTGCAAAAGCATTGAAAAGGGATAAATTGGTCAAAATCTCCAAAAAATTCCATTTTTTAAATTTATTTAATTTACACTTCACTTTTTAAGGCTTCGTTCACTCATTTACGAATCCTCCCTAGTATTGAATACTACATTGAATACCTCCAAACATAAAGTTTTATAAATGTGTTATCAAGTAAGTATGCTCAATGTCACCGAACTCTTACTAAATTCGTCCTTCTTACTCAAATTTGTATAATTATTATTTTAAAAAAAATGATATCATATGTAATACGCCATACTTTCACGGCATATAAAACTGCTCTGGTCTTTTTAATCCCAATTTAAAAACGCGTGCTTGTGCAAAAAAACAAATTAAAAAAAGTAATAACTAACTTAATAGTAATCAGTTAAATCAAATTATAATTCTATACATCATAATACTCTTCATGAATAATACTAATAATTTTTCCTTTACATAGCCTTAATCCGGAGGAAAATATAGTTTGTTACTATATATATAAAACCATGTCACCAATTTTAACAAAAGACACTTTTAAAGGAAATTTTCTGTTTCGATACAGTATGGCAAAAAATCAAATCGCATTTTAATATTAAAATATTATATATCATAAGAAAATGTATTGTTTACAGTCATCTTAGTCTGTTATTCAAATTAGGATCCGAAGTACACCTCTATATGCCATCCTTATTATGGTTGAGCATAAGGAATTAACGGAAGTTGTCAGGTCCCTCTGGGCTCCTCAATATCGGCTCCTAAGACATGCCAACCGTACCCAACATTCCTCAGCTGACTGTACAACTAGGAAAACTATAATAACTTGTTATGTCGTTACCGCATTCACAAAACTTAATAAATAAGGTAATAGCTTGGTGAAATTTAGTGAAAATTACTAGTAGCATCTGCTAAATGTATCCAAGTTATTATGTATCCACTAATAACAATATGCACTTCCTTGCTTACATATCTAAGAAACGGTTGACACTTGAAATCTTAAACATACTCAACTATTGAATAATTTTTTTCTGGTGGGTAACACTCATCAAAGGCTGTCTAACAAATGAAAACATATAATGAAATTAAATGAAAAATATATTTTATTCTGGATCAAAGGCCCTCCAAGAATAATAAAAATAAACAAAATAGGGACTTATCTGTAATATTTACAATATTTTAGTATAAAAAAAATGCAATGCAAAATGTAAGTTATACATAAATTAATTCATTCAAATAAATAAAAGAGAAGAAATCTTATTAGAGTTAATTAGGATGATCACTAAGTTGCTTGGAACTGTAAAAGGGACCATAAGTTCTGAGGGAGGGTTATGGAGGGAACAGCAGAAAAAACGTCATTGCTGATACCAAGACTATTTACAGACTTCAGAATTGAATGGGCTAGTTATCAGTGAATGTGGTTGGAACATAGAACAGATTTTGAGAGGCGATTGAGTTTAATAATAATAGCCATGGACTCACCTGGATTGAGTAGCAACATTTTAGCTCAAATAATTTAAAATATATATTATCATTTAAATTTATATCAGATTGGATGAGAGAGACGGAGGGATGAAATTAGGAGGAAGATAGATAGATTAATAGATAAATTAGAAGGATATAAGCAAGTTGATATGGAAGTAAAAGATTGCATGAAGTATGCTTAGATCATTGGTGATTCCTGAGGTAAGGAGAAAAGGAAGGATGAATCGTAATAAAGACCAAGAAAGAGAATTTGGACACGTAAGATTAGAATATCGAAAAAGGCAAGGAGTAATGTTTTGATAATAGATAGTATTATTTATGGTATCGAAGACCCTTTGAGAAGTCTAAAATAACAATTATGGGATTTTATGGTGGTACCAGGAGGTAGTATGTATGAGGGCTGTTGAGTAAAAAACATTAATTTAAAGGAATTTCATGCAGTGGAGAACTCGAAGAAGGCAGATACAGAGACTCTACAAGTTGTTCGAGTATTTTGGTTAGGCTCTAGAGTAAAAAATAAGTCGAAAATATTTAGGGAAAAAATGCTTGAGAACCTTGTTCTGGAGAGGATCTAAAGATTTTTTTTTCAGAAATAAGGGGAAAAGTGCTGAAGACAAAATGTATATATCTGAAGAAGGATTGGAAAAATATGGATTTTTTTTCAAAACTGAGGGAAAACAAAGTACAGAAGAGAAAATGTATAAGTCTGAAGAAAGATTGCGAAGAAATCAGAAAGAGGCAGTTTTGATAGCTTAACTGTAATAACAAAAGAGTGAGATTTTGAAATGAGTCTAACAGAGCGGTATAGGAAATTTGGAAGAAGAAGGGGAGCATTAGAAGAGAAGTAGAATTTATATGTTATAAATAAACCTCTTCAAGAAAAATATATGTCGAGTTCATGAAAAAAGCCTATATCCCTGAATTATATGGAATACTCTTAGGCACCCCAATTCACCTTCTACCTTACACCACTTCTAAGACAATATTGCAACTAGGAAAGAGATCTGCTAAAGCTTAGCTGGAATCCACGTAAAACATTATCTCTCTCTCTCTCACCTGACGTAACATGCATTTATTTTGTAAATAGATAAAAGTTTATTTAATAAATAATAAAAGTCGATGGCAGAATGTTCTACTCAGAACCTAAGTGCCATGAAAAAACAGTTGAAAAATAATTGCAGAAAATATCCTTTTTACAATTTAATATTTACTTATAGCTAGATTATGCATTTATATAAATATTAAATTAGTGATGTTTTACACGTTTCAGTATATTAATTGTTTGAATAAAGTATACCTTTCAAAGGCAGAATCAAATCACCCTTCAAACCAAAATAAATTTGGTCCTGAGTTTCAATTCCTATTCAATGAAATATTTTTGTAAATTAATTGCATAAAAATTTAATGAACATAATATGAATATATATTAAAATTAGATTATTAAGCTGTCATAGTATTTTTATTATGTCTACATGTATACAGGTATAAAGAACCACTTTCCAAGCCAAGATCTGAGTGCCAAATGTAATTAATTTAAAATATAAAAAAGGTTTTTTTTATATAAAGAGTTGAGTAAGTTTTAAATATATTTATAATGAAACACTCGCGGCTGCGATATAAATATATATAAAATTTGTCTATAATTTTATGTACCCCATGCTTTCAACTTCTCTTATGTGAGAGGTTTTCAAGTTCACGTGTATTTCATGGCACAAATGTGACTGCCTATTTTCTCCGGAATAATTTACTAAATTCAAACTTTTTTTATAAATAATACATTCAATAAGGTCTAACTTTGGTCAATTCATGTCAAAACAAAATCACAATTGCTCTTATTGGCATTATTCATATTATTTCCCCTTCAATGAAAATTTAAAATTAGGTATAAGCAATATAGAACATATGCTAATATTTAGCTGGTCCAACGAATAAAAACTAATTGCAAGAGCCGGGTTCTAGTCCCGGCTGAGGTAGTAAGATTTTTTTTATTCTATTCTCTTGCATTTATTGTACAATTAAAGAGCATTTCTCACACCTATTGACCGCAATATAGAAGTATATTTTTAAAAGATAACTAATAACAATAGGTTCAACAATTACAGTCATATAAAATTATAAGGAAAATTATAAATAATTTGTAATATGAAAAATCTTCAAGAATCAAATAAATTAACTGAATTAAAATAGTAGAACAAGTTACTTTAAATATAAGGCTAAAGCTGTTCTGAAAAAATTAAACCGTTTTATCACGATTAATATTTACTATAAATATGACAATGAGTTCATTGATTGATTACATTCAAATGAAAANAGTATATATAAATATATAAAAACACCCCTAAAACAAAACCATTAGATTCAAAATTTATTTCAAATTATTTAAAAAACCATAAGTTATTAATGCTGGAGACGTTAGTCAGAGTTTAATATATAGTCCCTAAAGTTATTCTGTGAGTTTGATCTGTATTAAATTATTTTCCAGTCTTTCACTTTTAGAACAGGCTACAACGCTTGAAAATTTAAAAAAAAAATCAAAATTGCTGGAAAAATCCTCTCTGTGTACAGGAAGAAAGCAGATAACACTAGTCTCAAGCAAAGATCCAAAAGAGATTAAGTTGATTCCAGCTAGTTTTTGTCGTTCATTATGAGTCGAACTTGAGTCTACAGCTCTTCCCGCCTGCAGTCGGCCTCGAGTTACAGACTTAGCACAAGTCTCACTTTACCCCCCCCTCTCCACAATCTACATTATAAGTTCTCGCTGTAAAAACAATTAGAACCGACACCCCCCACCCCCCAAGAGTCTCTCCTACAGGGGAGAAAGTTAAATTTAAGCTGAAGGAGTTCCATTTAAAATGCCCCTTCATAATTTAAAGAGCCCCTTGAAGGTCCTCTTGGCTTTGAATCAACAACTTCTCTCCTGGGGAATAATAAAATCCTTAATGGGTGAAAGCTCTTAAGAAATCGTATGACTTTTAAGTGGATTTATTTTTATTAAAATTTCATTATCTTAATTCACCTTCGTGTAAAAGTAAAATAAACTGAAAGAAAAAATTAAGGAGGCACGGAATTAAGAATTAATAATCCAAAAATATTAATTTAAACATTTTTCTTTTCTGGTCATTTAATAATTGAATTAAAATTAAAGAATGTACCGATTTGCCATTTATACCAATTGATTTATGCCAGTCTAAGATTGAATTAATGTACTAAGATTGGCTTTCTTTTGAGGTTTCCTCTCAGCAACATCAATTAAATCACCATTTAAGAGAAGAGTTACCTCATTAAATACCTACTGCCCCTTACTAACTAATTAATGAATAAAGAAATATATAATATGAATTGCTTAAAATTAATTAAGGATATGTTCAAGTAAATTAAATTGTGCTTATTTTCATAGAGACCTCACAAGAACATGCTAATTTCGGTCACAAATCACCTTACAGTTGCCGACACTGCAGAGGCTACGACCAGCCTGAGGCAAGTTATTTTACACGGATACTGATACTAGCTGAAACTGATTTATCACTGACTGCCTTTATAAATTTGTAGAAGGGACATGGTAGGCCTAGAAGATTTCATAACAATTTCTAAGTAACCCTACCCCCATTCTCTAAATAAAGGAAGCAGGTGTCCTCCAATTGCTCCCTTCTCGCACAAGCCTGGTCCTCTCGGCACGTTTCCCTAGTCTTTGACATTATTATTTTTAAACTTGCTGTAAATGTTATTGAAAATAACTGGCCCAATATTTATCTTAAATACTTGTTCTGATATTGTTCAAGCACAAGGAAACTTATTTTTATTCAATTACAGTAATGGGATATTGTGACGGTGGAGGTTAGTTTCCCTACGTTACGGGAGGGTGTGAACGACTGGGGCCCGTTTAATAGGTTCATTCGGAGCCTCAGGCACTGGAGGGTTGCTTCCAAGCTGCGAGATCCATCTCGTACTGCACCCTTCCTGGAGAAGTGTGGCCGGTCCCCGCCACCGATACTCGCGAGTTGCTCGCAATCAGTATCCCTTTCATTTTTAGAATGGGGTGGAAATATATAATAATAATATTAATAATACATAATCTCTCCGTCAAAGAGAGAAAGAGAGAGAGAGGGGGGTGGAGAGAGGTGGGTTCCTATTGGAGGGAGCAGGCTGGAAGAACAGGGAATCGGAGACTCCTGGATTCGAGAGAAGTCTACAGAAAAATGGCCTACCTGAGAAAGCGTGGTTCTCGCTGCAAGGGCCTCTCTGTCATTTCCTAATGGAGGGGTAAAAGCTACAACAACCCTTAGACCGCTGTGTCACCCCTCCCCTCCTCCTTTATGACCCTCTTCCATTTTACTTGTCATGTTTTTTTCTTTCTTTCGTCTCCCTTTCAATCCTCTGTAGTTTTCTTCAGAAACCTTAAGGTTGATTCTTTTTGCTTCTCTTTGAAACAACTGAGCAATTTACTGTTATTATTTTCGACTCCTTTGTCTGTACTAGCTATGCTGTGTCCAACTTTCATTCAATTTTTAACATAAAATTACTTTTTAATACATATATATATATATTTGGTCAAAATCNTATATATATATCAATTATAAAATATTTATCCATTTTCGTTATGAAACAATTAATTAACCAGTTCAGAAAGAAAGAGGACGAAGTTAATTAAACGGAGAGTTTTTTTACCATAGGTATTCTTATTAGATGATTTTTGTTGGGGTTCGGTAAACTAGATCCAAAAAAATACAAATTAAAAAAAAGTGTATTTCTTTTTAAAAAATGTTCTGCTGACGTTTCGGCTTACATTGCAAGCCATCTTCAGGGCTGCCTATCATGAAGACGAGAGAGGACGTCCTGTCCCTAAGTTCACATTTCCATGACGTCCCCTCTTTTCTTCATGTTAGCTCTGAAAATGGCTTACAATGTAAGCCGAAACGTTGGCAGATAATTTTTTTTAAGAAATACACTTTTTTTTTTTAATTTGTATTTTTTTGGATCTACTTTTACCGAACTCCAACAAAAATCATTTAATAATGAAGTTAATTAAAACAGCAGCTATTGGCTCATTGCAGCTCCCTACAATATTGGGATTCAGCAAAGGCTGCAACCTCGTTTGTACCAAGATATTTTACACTAATTTTTTTTTGTTTGTTTTTTTTCAATTTTGTTACTTTCTATTGTTATATTTTGTGTAAAAACGAATGTTTTGGTCCAAAATACATTTTTTATTATTCTTCTTCGATTGTACTCAAATTAGTGAATAAATCTTAATGTCTTCCGGTAATTAGCAACAGTGTACAGTGTATTACTCGTAGAATAGCCAGAGCCATGAACTTTAGTAATGCACAAAAATTGTTTTTTTTTTTTTTCAAACTCTTTAAGGGATTAAGATTTTAGTAAAATGTACAAATATCCCGCTCAACTGAAGTCAAGGTTGGCGTCACTCACATACGAAATATTTATAAATATATATAAAATTTGTCTATAATTTTATGTACCCCATGCTTTCAACTTCTCTTATGTGAGAGGTTTTCAAGTTCACGTGTATTTCATGGCACAAATGTGACTGCCTATTTTCTCCGGAATAATTTACTAAATTCAAACTTTTTTTATAAATAATACATTCAATAAGGTCTAACTTTGGTCAATTCATGTCAAAACAAAATCACAATTGCTCTTATTGGCATTATTCATATTATTTCCCCTTCAATGAAAATTTAAAATTAGGTATAAGCAATATAGAACATATGCTAATATTTAGCTGGTCCAACGAATAAAAACTAATTGCAAGAGCCGGGTTCTAGTCCCGGCTGAGGTAGTAAGATTTTTTTTATTCTATTCTCTTGCATTTATTGTACAATTAAAGAGCATTTCTCACACCTATTGACCGCAATATAGAAGTATATTTTTAAAAGATAACTAATAACAATAGGTTCAACAATTACAGTCATATAAAATTATAAGGAAAATTATAAATAATTTGTAATATGTGAAAAATCTTCAAGAATCAAATAAATTAACTGAATTAAAATAGTAGAACAAGTTACTTTAAATATAAGGCTAAAGCTGTTCTGAAAAAATTAAACCGTTTTATCACGATTAATATTTACTATAAATATGACAATGAGTTCATTGATTGATTACATTCAAATGAAAATTAATTTATATACAATAGGTATCTAATTCAATTTTGTCACAACTTACTCTTGATCTGTTTTTTTTAAAATTACAAATGGTGATCATTACAATTGAGAATTATCCTGCAATCTGTCTCAGTACATTTCAACAAGCCCATAATACACATTAATTAGCGCAGTGCTTAATATTTAGACGATTTTTGCAGCATATAAAGCTATTAATTTAGTTTCTATTTCACATAATATAAAATTAACTTTTGGTATTGTCTTCCACGATACAAGAGATTGTAAAGTGTAATCTGTTAGGCCAGTATGAGCATGAGTCATTGTCAAGCTTAAAACTACGTTAGTTTTTATATCATTAATTAATTTCATGAGCTTTACTGTACATAAAGCATTTTATTATGTATTTTTTAAAATTAAAATCTAAACTGTCCGACTTCTTGTTATAGTGTCAAGAACCCTTAAAAATCTATAAATTATTATGTCACATGATCGTTCACAATTTCTGTAAATCAGTAAGAAGGTTACCTACAAAAGTATATTCCAATCAGCTTAATCAAAAGCCTTAGTGAGATCTGTGAATAACACAAGAATGAATTAGTAGAGAATTTTTTAGAGTTCGGTCAAGATTGATAAAAAAATATAACTCAATTTAAAGAATTTATTTAAGAATTTTTATCTGCCAGGCAGATTCTCCACTGTCAAATTCTCTACATTCGCACAAGAAATAAATATTCTCATTTTAGTTCCTGTATTGATATTGATGTTTTATGGATAAAATCTGTTTATTTTTCTATATTCATTATACATTTGTCGCAATGGTATCCCATTTTGAGAGAGTGGTTACACCATTCAAACTCAGCGTTGTTTATTACCGTAAAATGCCAGTAAAACCCACAGAGCCAACAGCTTTCTTCCCCTGGGGTGTAGAGGGGTTGATTTAAATCTGCCTTACAGGACGGGCGATCAGGAAGCCCCCGAGATGGAGACAGGGGAAAAAGCCTAGTTCCCTTGTGTTGGCCTCATTAGGCTGTGCCTGACAGGAGGTCGGAGAGCGGCGGGACAAATTGACAGGCTGACTGCTTACGTCAGCCTTCCTCCCCGGGGCCTGCACCACCAATCTCCTCTTCTACCTCTTTGTCTCCCAATCGATTCTTACCAATCATCCAGTGAGAGTCAAATTTACAGTGGATACAGCTATTCCAATATCACACATTAAAAGTTTATATCGTGTCTAATTATTTTTTGTTTAAATATATATTGAGTGTAAATACATAAAGTGTTCAAATATTTGAAATATAAAGTGCATAGATATAGGTTATATATTGTAAAACTTGACATGTCTACATGACCTAGTATCAAGATATGAAATGATTATATTATTTCAAGATAAAAATAAATATATTTTGATTTAAAAATTTTCTTGTGTGTGTGTGTGGTATTTAATCCCATGTAAATTATAACGATTTTTAGTGCAAGGGAACAGAATAAAAAATCTAACTGTCACGTAAGATATATATAAAACCTTTCCTCTGAGAGAAGTCAGATGCTTTCTACTTTTCTTTGAAGAAAAATGATTTTGTCCCCGAAAATTAAATTTCTCATCTTTGTATATTCTATAATAGTATTTACTCTCCTTTTTATTTGGATGTATATCCATCGTGGTGACGAGTTTTTTTTTTTTTGTCTCATTTTAGTTACATATATACACAAGTTAGTTAGTTTTAGTTAGAAGAATATACAAGAATAGATAAGTCAATCAAGCTATTTCAATCGTGATTAATGGTGATGGGACAGTAATTCGTCTTTTTCTTTGCACATAAAATAACTACATACATAGACATATTAGTAAGATAGATCATAATGTGCCAGGCGCCAAAACTGTATATCAGTTATGTGACTCCAATCCTTATAACCCTCCCAGGCGACTAATATGGAGTTGGCCTCCCGACCTCTTGCTCTTGGGCCAAAATTTGTCAAGAATGGGAACATATGACCCCTGTTCCCTGCAAAGCGACATTTAATTTATATANCCCTTGCACTAAAAATTGTTAAAAATTATGTGGGATTAAATACCACAAAAAAATTTATAAAATTTAAATTTAAAAGTTAATAACGAGAGTCATTAAACAGCTTGACAATGTCAGCTCCTCTGAGCATAAGACGATATATTCGTCGGCCTGGGAGGTTAGACTCTCGACACTAGTGCGGGGAAATTAATAACTTATCAGACTTGTCCTGGTAGCATAAATGGTAAATGCAACAGCCCGGATAGCAGGAAATCCAGGTTCGAGTCCTGGCTAGGACAGTTGGATTTTTTATTCTGTTCCCTTGCACTAAAACTTGTTAAAAAAATATATTATTCTCAAATTCTAGTCATAATTCATTTTGAAGTAAAATGTGACTTTCGATACAATTTTGGCAACTTATAATTTTAATAATTGTATGATAAAACATTTGCTGATGTTGTAATTTTAGGATTATAAACATATCTGAACATGAAAGGATCGAAACTATAATTGTGAATCAATAATAATTATTGTTTGGGAAAATGGACATTAGCATTTAAGAAATGCTGGGTGTTCATTCTAATTTCTAATCAGTATTGAGCTGGGAAAATATAGTTGGATAATTCATCAATAACCCATTTATGAAGAAAATGTAGGTTCAAAACGAAAATTGGCCAATGATTTTTGTTTTTAATTTCCATTTTCTTCACTAAGGATCAAGTCTTATAGGGAGATAAGATATTTATGTACCTTATCCCTCTATTAAGATAAGAATTGAAGGAGATTTTCCAGCCGGAAAGAGGAGGGTTCTGCAACAAGAACCCCCAAGTAAATCCTCTCTTTCTTTGGAGGAGAGATTATTGAGGATGGATTAAAGATAAAGAGGGAGGGAAATGAGGGATGAATGGAAGGGATTATTGATGGAGGTAGGCTGTTAGGCAAAAATAATTATGTAGCGTGACTTGGAGTTATGTTAAGCGCCGCATCAATCATTTATCTTCCAATTTTTTTCAGTTTTCCTACTCTCTCATTTTTGACCTTCCCCCTGTGTGGGCAATGCCAACTTATTCTCTTACGATTTTAGTTAATAAGACAAGGTATATTTTAAATTCAAATGGAAATTTTTTGACCACAGAGATTAATAGTAGAGAATTTTTGGTTGGGGTTCCGTCAAGGTTGATCTAAAAAATATTGTTTTATAATTTTTTGATTAACCTTTGATTAATCCCCAACAGAAAACATTTATTAGCATATTTTAAAGTCTACTAAAAAAGGTTTACGAACAATTCTTACTTTGAAAGTAAGAAATATTACTGCTATATTCTGCAATTTCAAATTTAAGCAAAACCAGACATTTTTATTACAATACAATTAAACTGAATAAACATTAATTGAATTCTATTTTAATAAAAATTAATTCTATTGTAATAAAAAATATCGCGAAAAAAGTACTGCTAATAATAAAAATAACAATCATAAAAATATTGATTATAAATGTTAACGTCACTCTCATCGCCATTCATAATCATCAAAATTATCGTTGTTATTATTAATATATGTTTATTTTCCAAAATAAAATTATCACATAAAAAATATTATAACACTGTAGGTTGTGTAGAACATTGAAACAGAAACATTTGAAATATTTCAAATTCGCGTAAGTAGCGCTTTTTTCTTAGATATTATTTTTGAATACTGTTTACTTTTCATTAGTTAATAAGGAGTGCTCATTAATCTCGTTTTTTTTCTTAATTGATTTAAAATATTTGGTAGTATTAATTGGGAATGAGAATTTTTTTAATGTAAGTAAATGCCAAATTGTATGACAACTCACTTCTGATAACAAAAAAAATATTTATCCATATTTAATTATTTCCAAATGAGTGAAGAAAAACGCTTTAGAACCAGCTATTGGGAGTGGGGTCGATGGGCCCCTTCTCTCTGCACAGTGATGACCATTTATTTATTTATTGTAGATATCTCTCATCAAATTACAAGATGTTATATAACAGAATGTAATAAATAAAGATTTATTTATTTAAAAAAAAACAAAAAAAAAACAGCTATCTGCCAGCTACCATTTACCAGTTACGAATTACCTAACAGTTATCAGTTGCCTGTTACTAGTCACCTGTTACTAGTTAGCTACCAGTTATCAGTTGCCTGTTAATTTTTGTTTTATCAATTTAATATGTAATACACAACTATGTGTAATTGTTTATTAGTAATTCAAAACAAGATATTTATTGAATTAATTGAGACAGTGTTTTTCCCTATTCATATAAGTTTTTATTACTGATTCAAAAAATTTAGAGAGAATGTTACTGCTACTTGAGTCTTGACTCAACAGATACGCATGCACACAGATACGTAGGTGGGAACTATATGACAGTAACTGAGCTGAGACAAAGATGTGCCACAAAGGGCCTTCCAGTACCTCCAGCTAGACAGAGGATCTGGAATTTCGCCTTCCAGACAATGGAGAAGTGCGCTCTTGCCAGTAGGGGGGGGGGATGTTCCTCAAGCTTTTGTTTCAGAGTTGTCGCCATTACCAATTCCGTTCCATTGTTTACCCCGCTGCTTCAGTCACTATCCTCTTAGCGCTACTGCCGAGTAACTGCTCAGTGGGTAACTCATCTATACGTATTTATTTATAACCTATGCGTTAATCTGTATAAAAGCGGGTTTCCTCAAATATTCCTTCCGTAGAACACTCTCTCTTCACGTATTCAGCCCTAAAACTGTGGATAACCTCCTCTCTCTCCCTACACTGAATATACTTGGTGATGCTTGTACAGAACTTTATTCATCATATTATGAAATAATGGAGCAAACCAGAGTGGGACATTACAGTGGAGTATGAAGTTACTTTGAAAGTATATAATCATATGTATGATATAACAAGATCCGCACATTAACCAAAATTATCAAGTTTATTATGAATTCCACTATTGAATTACCGTACACATTACTTCATCCTATTACATTAAAAGCTCCAAATATACTCATTAACATAAACATTTTATATTCTCATAAATATAAGATTCATAATCATGTAAGTAATTGTTAATTAATAATGAACTGTTCTGAATTGTAATAGTATTTAAATATTTATATTACATTCACCTCACTAAGAAAACATAATCCATCCATTTATCAAAAAATCTTTTATGACCTTTTTTGTAACCTTTGCACGGGAACAAAACTATCTTTGTCTTTCTGCTTCGTAAAGCCCGAAATTTTTTTTAAAAAAGGAACCTAAAGTTATTAATATTTAACTTTTATTTCTTTATTACATTCTGTTAAATAAAAACATTTTATTATTTGATCATAATGAAATACAAAATTACATTCAATAACAATCACATTAGGAGAGAAGGTGACCAATGACACCACTCTCAATTATTATGTCCCCAGGAGGTCACGGGGCCATCTTTGTTTGAGTCGACGGGGAGGGTAGTAGGGTTTGGAGTTGGAAGACAAGGTTTGTGCTAGTGGATTAGGATGGTATGGCAGTTTACTGTGGAAAAGGGTGAAGCGAGAAGAAATGAAGTCCTGAACAAAAGGGATGTTAAGATCGTGGTGAAGGGATGAATTGGATACGTAATAGGGGGCATTTGCTATTATTCTCTGGATTTTGGATTGAAAGGACTTGATTCATTGGATGTTGGAAGGCTTGGCGGCACCCCAGATTTCTAAGCCGTAAGTCCAGATTTGTCGTAATAAGTACGGCGTCAGTATGTTTTCTATCGTGAGGAAACCTTTAAAAGTATAATTTAAGTTTTACTGACTGACCAAATAAAAATTTTTCAATATATTAGCATCGTGTCATGAAGACAATTTTTGGAATATAATAAGTGAATAACGCAATTTTTGTATCTTTTTTTTTTTTAATTTAAAAAAATCATAATTTAGAAGATATTTCGAATGGAACGTGAGACAATAAGCCCGATCTTCTTCTCTCGTCCGGCCCAAAGGTAGCTTAGCGAGCTCTTTTTCTGTTCATTGTCCTTTTAGGTTAGACTCACTTTGTCGACAAAATCGCTAAAGTAAAGAAATAAGGAAAAATTGGAATTTGAGTTTTCATTAAATTTACGTCATAGTTTGGGTAATAAATATATGAAACAACATAAATAACATAAGGTTAATTAAAGTAATTAAAAAAAAATTAAGCTTGATCTGAGGTTTATTGAAGGACAGCTTAAACGGAAAATATGAATTTCAGCTATTGACCATGAATTTCAGCTATTGGTCATTAAATTTTACATTTCATATCGTACATTTCCGTGTTATTATATTGCTTTATTAATTTTAATACAAATTCCAAAAGATATGTCAATCCATAGAGGATATTAATATTAAATTTTAATTAATTTAATATATTAAATTTTTTCTCAACTGTTGATCAATCTAGGTTTAAATTATTTATTTTACACTTTCATAGTAATAGAACGTTGCTATATAAATTATTGCAGGTCAGGGAGTATTTCAGAATAAAAGGGCTGATACAGAAAGTAAAGGACATTTTCCCCTAGGGTAAATTTGTTTCATTACTTGTAATAACCTTACCCTTGGGTAGTGCTCCTAATGTAGGCTTTCGAACTACAAAAAATCCTCTAGATTTTTTCTGAGTTGGAAGGTGTTTTTTTTTGTTTGTTTGTTTTTTTGCATATGTATTCATGCAATATTTAAAATAAAGATAAACTTTAAATAAGAAAAGTTATAGTACAAACTACAGTAAAAAATAAATTCAGGAAATAAAAGTGTTTATATTTAAAGGGACTTCTATGCATTCTTCACTGAAATACTTTTTTGTATTGTGTTGCTCAGAGTGGGAGACCGCCTGGAACTCTCCTAGACTATTGATCAGGTCAATTTTTGGCCTTATGCCAAGTTCCAAGACCAGAAAGAATATATAGGACTACATATCAGTGTAGTATGCATCATATATAGAGGGTGTGAACGACTGGGGCCCGTTTAATAGGTTCATTCGGAGCCTCAGGCACTGGAGGGTTGCTTCCAAGCTGCGAGATCCATCTCGTACTGCACCCTTCCTGGAGAAGTGTGGCCGGTCCCCGCCACCGATACTCGCGAGTTGCTCGCAATCAGTATCCCTTTCATTTTTAGAATGGGGTGGAAATATATAATAATAATATTAATAATACATAATCTCTCCGTCAAAGAGAGAAAGAGAGAGAGAGGGGGGTGGAGAGAGGTGGGTTCCTATTGGAGGGAGCAGGCTGGAAGAACAGGGAATCGGAGACTCCTGGATTCGAGAGAAGTCTACAGAAAAATGGCCTACCTGAGAAAGCGTGGTTCTCGCTGCAAGGGCCTCTCTGTCATTTCCTAATGGAGGGGTAAAAGCTACAACAACCCTTAGACCGCTGTGTCACCCCTCCCCTCCTCCTTTATGACCCTCTTCCATTTTACTTGTCATGTTTTTTTCTTTCTTTCGTCTCCCTTTCAATCCTCTGTAGTTTTCTTCAGAAACCTTAAGGTTGATTCTTTTTGCTTCTCTTTGAAACAACTGAGCAATTTACTGTTATTATTTTCGACTCCTTTGTCTGTACTAGCTATGCTGTGTCCAACTTTCATTCAATTTTTAACATAAAATTACTTTTTAATACATATATATATATATTTGGTCAAAATCTCCNTCCGACGACAGGGATTGGGCATGTGGATTAGGATGAAATTGGAGTTTTCTATGGAAGAGCTGGAAGCGGGTGGAGATAAGATCTTGGACGAAAGGAATATTAAAGTCGTGATTAAGAGTTGAGTTGGACACATAATATGGAGCGTTGGCAATTATTCTGAGCATTTTGGACTGAAAGGATTGTATTCTATGGATATTGGAAGGCATAGCGGCACCTCACAGTTCTGTACCGCAGGTTCAGATTGGTCGTAGATGGTCAGTTTTTTTTCTAAGAGGAAGACAAAAATGATAAATCATTATTATAAATTTTTATAATAATCATAACTATTTTTTTTTTAGAACAAAAAAAACTAATTTTAATTCATGATGAAATGTGCATTTTTCTAATATTAATATTCTGTAGTATTAAATAAAATATTACTCAAAAAATATTTTAAAATCACATTTTAATTATGAATTATAATAATTTTTAGTAAATTTAATAGTTAGTTATCTTATTTCTTAGTTCATTAGTTTATTACTAAAACTAATTTATTACAACATTTATTTTATTATAAATTACTTATTGCATAAATAATTTTTTTCTGAAAACGAAAGAAATTTTAACAATGTAATTTCTTTACTTCTAGTACATAACTTCTGGTTTTGTAAAAATCAAAAAATCTTTGTTACACATTTCTACAACGCTCATTTAATAAGTCATTTATTTTTTAGGGTCATAAAACTCTAGACAATGCGGATGAGCTAAAAGAGAAATAAAAAAAGGGCTATAAAAGTTTTATAAAGCTGTATATTTTTACGGCGACTCAGAGAAGGAATTATTACTGAATTTTATGCTCACTAACTTAACTCATGGGGTACTTGAGTTGCGTTAAGGCGGCTATAACAAAAAAAAAAAGGGCATATAACAAACACCATATTCCATTCAATATCTTTTATTAAGATGTGTAGCTCTTGAAATGAAATATGTGTCGCTCAAGTCCATCCTCTTGCTACCAGTTAATCTTCTTTATTTTGGGACAGGAAGGAGTATGTGGTAGATAGATAACTGTATGCAAATACAAATTTGTATTTATGGTCACATTCTTCTTCAAGATACAACTATTGCAATGTCTAATAGTGAGCTGTTCGAACTCAAGAATTAACTTACAAGATGGTACACTTACAAAATTGGATTTGGAATTTCCTCATTAGTCAATATTAAATTGAAAATTTTTATAAGTTCCACAGGGCAATTTGGCAAAGGTCTAGTTCCAATATTTACATTGTACTGTTGGTTTACTCTTTCTGTGCTTCTGTTTGCAATGACCGAGAATATTTCTGGTGCCGCACCAAAAACACTAAGAAATATTCTCACATTATGTGAGTGTATATCTACAAGTAAGATTCCTAGATTTTTAAAGGCAAATATGGTTTCTACTACTATCAGTGCTACAGGCTCATCCATTTACAATTTTTCAGAATTAACTATATTGTCTTGTTCTTTTATTTTTATTTTAAAGGCAAAGATTTGCTAAATAATTTTGACTGCTAAATCTTTGAAATTTTTCTGAAAACATATTTTATTTTTTTAATTGTAGAATTACTATATAACTATACCTATAACTTCTAATCTATAAATTTATTAGCTTGTACATAATTATTAAGAATATCCATTTTATTTATATATGCCAAGTTTGTGAAACTCAAATTTCACTTTATATCATACAATTTAATAATATTTTAATTAACTGTGCGTATATATTTTGAGCTTAAGAAAGCATTTTAAAAACTTTTAATTTTTATTTTTAATTAAACATTTATTAGAAATCACATTCTACACATTTTGTGCAACTTTTAATGTGCTGGTTTACTGGTAAATAATAATAAAATTTATTATACAAGTTTTTGAATGGATTATTTCATACTAAAAAAAATATTTGTTAATGGACAAATTTCATTTTTAATAAGTTTTAAGAAAAAATTTAATCACCCATTCATCACGGTCAGAAAGATAGAGATAGAGAGAGAGAGTGATAGAGAGAGAGAGAGAGAGTGAGTGAGTGAGTGGGAGGGAGGGAGGGAGGGAGACAAAAGAGGTCGCCCCGCTGCGGAGGAATAGGCCGGCGAAAGGGATGCAGAGACGGAGCGAGTATGAAATGTAAAAGAGAAAAAAGAAAGAAGTGAGGAGGGTAAAAAAGGACGAAGGCAGGGAGGAGGGAACATCTGGGCAGACGGCGCCAGNAGAGAGAGAGAGAGAGAGAGAGAGAGAGAGAGAGAGAGAGAGAGAGAGAGAGAGAGAGCGAGAGAGAGAGAGACTATCTACAGACAACTACTAATTTAAAAGCCCATGGCACTGTGTAAGCTTTTATTCCAATAAATAAATTGATAAGAGATTGGCCAGGTCGGAACTCGTGCCCTTAGCGACAGACATAAAATTCACGAACGGATCTCAGTTCTAATTAGAAATTCTATATTGAAATACCCTTGATATACACTTGAGATTTAATTAAAAGTAAATAACTACCCTAAGCCTAGACTGAGCTCATCCATGCTTCCCCAATTTTCCTAGTTTGGATAAATCAAAAATTTGTATTTAATAAATATTAGTATATTAACTTTTCATGATATGTAATATCGACTCATTTCTTTCTGATTTTCCAAAAAATCTCATTATATCTCGACTTACAACATCCAAAGAATCCAGTCCTTTCAATTCAAAACCCTCCGAATAATCGCAAATGCACCCTATTACGTATCCAATTCCTCTCTTCACCACGATTTGAATATCCCTTTTGTTCAAGACCTCAGTTCTTCCCGCTTTACCCTTTTCCACAGTAAACTGCCATACCATCCTAATCCACTAGCACAGACCTTGTCTTACAACTCCAACCCCTACAACCCTCCCAGTCGGCTCAAACGAAGATGGCCCCTTGACCTCCTGGGAACATAGTCTGTAAATAATTTGAGAGTGGTGTCATTGGTCGCCTTCCCTCCTCATATGATTGACATTCAATGTCATTTTTACTTTTCATTGTAATCAAATTACAAAATGTTTTTATTTAACAGACTGTAATGAATAAATAAAAGTTTTTTAAAAAAATCTCGACTCTCAATAAACAAATCTGTTTTGATCGAATGTGAAAGTAACAGTGCTAGACAAGCATAAACGAGTGTTATCTTGCTTTGTGAGTGATGTCCCAACTATGCTGGAAATATTCTAAATCCAGTCAAGGCAACAAATCTTTTGTGTGTTGTTTTGAGATGTAAGAAAAGCCATCTATACCTCTAGAATACTTTATTTAATTATTTAAAGTTTCAAAGACGGAAGAAGATAAGTAGTTTTTGTTGGACTGTGAAGCTTAACGAAAGTCGCCCGAAGGGAGAAATGCCAAGAGCCCCGTTGGGGGTGAGTGGAAGGGAGACTTTCTGAGCAGAAGTCTTCTGGGGGGGAGGCCGTTTAGTGAGAAGTTGAACAAGGGGAAGACAACAATAAACTTTGGGGGTGAATAGTTACTGCTCAGTAGTTCTGTCTGCTTTCTTTACCGTATTCCTTCTTCGTCTATCTTCCTGTGCGTTCTCTACTTTCAGCTGATCCCTTTGTGCACGTTTTGTGTAATTCATACATCATTTAGGCCCTCGGCCATGAAGTAAGTCAAACACTGAAACAACGGAATAAGAACTTTATTTTTTTTATTTTTTTTTTTTTAATGTCTTGAACCATTGAAGCATTCTAAACAATTAATGAGAGGGAATAGAATAAAAAAAATCTATCTGTCCCAGCCAGGATTCGAACCTGGATCTCCGGGGCTTTCCGGGTGCAGTTATTTTACTGGTATATGCTATATATTTTTTATGTTATGTTTTATGCTTTGTATTTGAACTCTATTAGTTCGAACAGAAATTCAATTATTTCACTTCTAGTTGGTCCTAATTTTTTTTCTAGCTTTAATCGTCCTAATACTTGATTACATTTTTCCAAATCAAAATTAATTCATGTCCCATACAATGCCATCGATCAAATATATCTAATGTTATCGAAGTTATTCATTTTACAACATTCGAGTAAATACCGATTTCTGCTATAAATGTTTTGGAAATTTTCACAAAAAATCACTAAATAATGTAGTTCTTTTTCAAATCTTTTGCCTCATTCAAAGTATCATCTTAAAAGGCTTATACTGCCTTTAAAAAAGTAATATCATCCCTCAAGGCGTTAAAGAAGGTAAAGATTTTTGGCTTTCTTGACTAAAACTTTAGTTAGCAATAGTCCATTAAAATAAATAAATAAAAAAGGGGGGGAGGGAAGATTTAAATGAGTAGATTGGTCTTTTGACCATTATCTTAAAATATTGATCTCACTAAATTAAATACTGAATTCAGAGTAAAGTGCGGAGAGTTGGAGAGATTATCTGGCTAGCCTCGGTGGTGCAGTGGTCAGCATAACTGCCCGGAAAGCAGGATACCCGGGTTGGAGTCCCGGTTCGATTCCTGACTGGGACAGGTAGATTTTTTATTCTATTCCCTCTCATTATTTGTTTAAAATTTACGTGGGATAAAATACCACAACCAAATAAAATATTTATTGAAGCATTCTGTGTGCGAGTGTGTGAGAGTTAAGCTTGTGCTTAAGGGGTGTAAATAGAAGTTTCTTCGATTAAATCTGTCGACTAAAAGTAATTTCCTTATTAAATAATTTAAGTTCTTCGATATTCTCGATTTGGGTTTGCAAACATTTTTTTATCGAATCCGATAAATCAGAAAAAACAAACCAATTACCTTAAACCAATGTAAGCTTTATTGGAGATGATCGTGAAATCGAAGTCACGACAGGAAAGGCAGATAGACTCCCCCACTCGTCTCCCAGTCAGTTAACTGACAAGGATCAATTCACGAAAAGCAGAGGTAGAGTAAATGTATTGTGTCTGCTCCTACTAAATTCTTAATTGTTAATTTGATAATTTTAATTATAAAAAATAACTAAATTTAATTTAGAAGCCAGAACTTCATTGGCTGTAGTTTATCGACTCATTTTTCTCACTGGTCATTTGGAACGATTAGCCTAACCACATAAAAAATGTATTCTCGATCAGTACAAGCGTTCGTTCAAAATATTATTTAAAGATAGATGGAGTTGTGTTCCATATGTATGTATGGATTAATAGAAAAAATATCTTTTTGGAATTTGGAAGGCACAAAAACATATACATGCGAGAAAGGTTATCTTCAAAATTTTCATTGGTGGTATATTTTCCTACTTCGAAGAATACCAATCGAGGTGAGATATGAAATCTTATTAGTAAACGATAGATAATTTTTTTTTTCGGAAACAATTAATTGAGTGAGTTGTACGATTTTCAAATGCATAAGTAATTTTTTTAATTATTAAATATTTATTTATTGCAGTTCGTTAGTAAAAATCTTGCAATTTTATGACAGACATGCTTCCCTAATTTTCCAGAAACGTGAGAAGCGGGCGGAGATGAGATCTTTGACTAGGGTAATATTAAAGTCGTGATGAAGGGTAGAGTTGGACACATAATATGGATCGTTAGCAATTATTCTAAGAATTTTGGAGTGAAAGGATTGTATTCGTTGGATATTGAAAGGCTTAGCGTCACCTCACAATTCTGCACCGTAGGTCCAGATTGGTCTTATTATGGTCTTGTAGATGGTCACTTTATTTTTTATTGTGAGCTGAGAGTGCCTGTTTATAAGTCTGTATAAGTCCAGGTAATAACTAAAATAACGGATTTAATTTGGATTTTATTGTATGCAACACTATTAAGAGGATCTTCTCTAAACAGAAATTCACCTGAACGCATCTGGGCCCATTTATTTTAATTCTCCACTTTTTGCACCACTACTGAATAGCACCAACAGATGGTTTTGCAAAATATTAAAAGCGGTTTTTGACTCAGGATGGATTCTATAATTAATATTCTTAAATCTTTCACTATGAGAAGGCATATTTATATAAAACCAACGTTTATAAAAGTTTTGATAAGTCAATACATTCCATTGATTGGAAAAATAATTAAATAAATAATGGCTTGTGGATAGGACCTTCAAATATATGCCATAGATAGATCTTCTGAGGAGTTGGAAGGAAATACACAGCTGAGGTAAATTCTGTACTGCTGACGTAAGTGTGGCTGAAGTGTGGTTGGGGGACCTGGCAGTCGACGTGTGATGTTGAGAAATGCCGCAGTTGGAGTTGGAAGACCACAGAGACCGCTGACTTAGCCCTACCTCTACCAACTTCTGCAGTGAGGGCTGAGCACGGCCCCTAACTTCATCCGGGGGTCGCGAGGAACTCTTAACATCCCCTCTAATTGAATACATTTAGGGCGGGGAGAAGATTTCGGAAGTGTCAAGCGTTTAATGAGGCTCGCCCACTGCTGAAGCGGTAACTGTAGTAATGGAGTCTCTTTGGTGAACTTCTCAGGAATGCAATGACACCACCGCTGATAATGAGATCCGTGGCGGTTGTTATTTCGCCCTCGAGCTCGGAAGTGCTCAAGAGAATACGATAGTCTCATTCAGAACGAATTTTCTCTCTCAGAACTTGCAGGAAACAATACAATGTACATAACAAAAAAGCTCAAAATTTGATGGCTTGTCTCAATCACAAAGAAGACCTTGAATGATCACATCGAATTTTCAAAATCAACTAATATATACTTCCAGGAAGGACATGGTCATGGGTGCACAATCTCGGTCCTTTGATAACCCATTGTTAGGTTCTATGGATAGCAAATGAAGATGGTGAAAGTGATGATACGGAGTAAGAATATAAAAGTCAAATAAAGAAGGTTCGAAACAAGTTCATTATTTTAACATATATTTCACATATTTTATCTTAAATAATACATAAATAATATTATTCATTACAATGTACCACATATAATTGTGTATATAATGTAATAAATATTACTTCAGTAATTAGCATCATCCTCAAAGATAAGTTGTAATAATTCAACATTCATTATTATAAAACATTCGCATCAATAGTTTTAAGACACACTCAAATTTTAACTAATTGGACGATGTTAAAATTATAGCCCATATAAGTATTAATTATTTATTATTAATTGTTTTTTTTTCAAAACTAGACTTTCCATAATTCTTAATGTTTTTTTAATTTTTAACCTAGATTTAAAAGCAGCTTGTATATTAATTGTATCTTGATTATGAGATATTAATAAATTCGATGACAACTAGATTATATTTTCTTATTACCTTTATATTTAAAGTAAAGTTAGGACTTAAATTCAAAATAAAGAGCTTGGGAAACTCAAATGGTGGTACCTGGGAACATAAGTTGAATAAATTATGTCCTCTTCCATTATAACTATATTTTACCATATTAGTAAAATATAGTATTCTAGTGAAATATATTGTTGGAATAAAATCCATGTTGTTTAAAGTCTAATAATTACTATTACTAAACAACAGACTAATAAAAAGTTCAGTCCTTTGAATTAATTAGTAAATATCCTATCAAAATGTTAATGTATTTATCAATACTGAATTTAGCAAATAATTTTCTAATAGATTCCTTATTCTATTTTTACTTTTGTTATTTGTTGATATTTATATTTCATTATTGATTAGGTATTTGATTTGTAAGCTTGGTTTAGATGTTCTCTAATAAGAAAAATAATAAGATAAAGGTTTAAATGAGAATAGTAGTCGATATACTTTTTAAAAAAAAAGTTTCATTAATAAAGAAATCAACTTTAGATCATCAACTTAATAAAATTTATATTATTATATTATCATAATGTAGTTTATCGACT
>KZ807137.1:448864-465712 GCA_000696205.2 Oncopeltus fasciatus
TAAAGGATTATCTGCCAACGTTTCGGCTTACATTGTAAGCCATCTTCAGGGCTGTAGAAATACAATGTCATGAGAATACAATAATAATTGACAATATTATAATACAGAATTACCATAATGGATTGTGATATCTAAAGTATGAATGTAGAGAGATATGTAAGAGAATTTTAAAAACATGCAGACAACTTATTAAAAAAATAATTGAATAACATTAAAACAGTAATTTATCACACCTGCCTATCATGAAGACGAGAGAAGACGTCCTGTTTCTAAGTTAATAATTCTATGACTAAAACAAAATATAATTTTTCTGAAAACACCGTGGGTGGTGGGAGGGTGGGGAGGATGGTAAGATGCGGAAGGTACAAAGGGAGAGCAATAAAAAGACAAAGGAAAAAAGGAAGGGTATTATTGGGAATAGGTAACTTTGGAACTGGGAAAAATGTTTGACAGGTTTATTGAGAAGGAGGGCTAATGGTTTTTAGAATGTTGAAAATGTCTGAATAAGTTGAAGAAATTAGTTCTATGTCCGTTAAAAAAAAAAATAAATAAATAACTCTCCTTTTGAATTTATATTTACTCCACCGAACAACTATTTCTTATTATTATGAAATAAAATATGCACATTAAAGCCAATATATATATTCTGTTTTTAAAAATATGCCAAATTTTAGAGGCCTATTGAAAATTAATGTTTTAAAGTTGTTTCGTGAAATGAACTCACCCTAAATGAGCAACAACACAGAGGAAAAAAAGTCTATTGGAAATTACTTTGATTAATGTACAAATGGAGAGTTTTTGACTGCTAAGATTATTAGTAAAGAAGTTATTGGGGTTCGATAAGGGTTCATCCAAAAAAATAAAAACAAATACATTTCTTTATATTCTATGTTTTTAGATAAAACTTGACCGAACCCCAACCAATCTCCACTTTTAATAAATTCTGTTTACCCAAGAATATTATAACTTGCAATAACGACACACACACATAATGACTAGTGTAAAACTCACGGTGTAATATGGAGTATGCTTACTGTGTACGAACCCCAGTCTAAAGTACATATTTGCCCAGTCTAGATCAGTGTACTGCCTTACTGGGTCTTGTTCGTTTCCCCAAACAGAACCAGTGTAATGTCCCATCTATATTCCGCGATACTCCTGTCTACCCCGGCCTGTCTTTATGTACAGCAGTGTAAGCGCTAATCACCATTAATGGATGGTGTCATCTGCTTTAGAACCCCTGAGTAAACATTGAATGTCACAAAATCATCTGTACGTTACCCTAGAAAATGGAATTCTCGTGTGTCGAGAGTCCACACTAGTGCGGGGAATTTAATAACTTATCAGACTTGTCTCGGTAGCATAAGTGGCAAATGCACCGGCCCGGATAGCAGGGGATCCAGGTTCGAGTACTGGCTGGGACAGTTAGATTTTTTATTCTGTTCCCTTGCACTAAAAATTATCTAAATTTACGTGGGATTAAAGACCACAAAATAAATAATATTTATAAAATTAAAATTAAAATTAAATTAAGAAGAGTCATTTAAACAGCTTGACAATGTCAGCTCCTCCGAGCATGAGCGATATATTCGTCGGCCTCGGAGGTTGGACTCTCGACACTAGTGCGGGGAATTTAATAACTTATCAGACTTGTCCCGGTAGCATAAGTGGTAAATGCACCGGCCCGGATAGCAGGGGATCCAGGTTCGAGTCCTGGCTGGGACAGTTAGATTTTTTATTCTGTTCCCATGCACTAAAAATTATTTAAACATATGTACATAAACATGATAGTCGTTTGCTGTGAATCTCTCGTTGCACTTCTAAATATCGGAAGTCAAGCAATCGAAAAACCTCTTTCCTTTAAAATCAAGACACGTGGAAGCGGCATAAACATAATACTAATGAAACTGCACAGGCAAAACACGCTATAGACGACGGACACTCAATTGACTGTAACAAGTTGACAATTCTCCCAACTGAACCTTATGGACGCCTACCTTCGGAAACCATACTAATTAATTTCATGACAAAAGCGACATAAGACAAATTTCTTACACATAATCCAATATCTTTAGCATTTCGAAAACTGTTAAACACCAGCATTACCTGTTCCTGGATCCTTAAGCTACTAATCCTTGAACCTCCTACCTATCTCTCCGTTTATTTTCCCTCGAGCCAGCCATGCCCCTTCAAACCTAATCATCTACCCATTGAGGTCTTATCTATACATTTCTCATTTTCCTTTCCAATAACTTAATTAAGTATGTATATAAATGTATTCATATTGAAAACAACTACCCTCTCAGTTTTATGATTGTAGGTCTGGTAAGTTTTTTATATATAAAACTTTTAATCAGAACTTTTGATTTTGAGAAAAGATTTTCAGCCATAAATGTAAAGTAATGATCTACCAACCTCCATAATTCTCATATTTTCGGCGATTTTCTTTAGGTCCTTCAGTGAACAATAAAATATATTATACCTACATATATCTGTACGCCAAAGAAAGTTCACAATTTCCTAAACAACTGGGCTCCTCTCTGAGGACGCGCTACGTCCCAGTATAGACGAGCAAGGACAATAATGTACCCATCAAAAATTATAGTGTACAAAATAGGTACAGAATATTTTTTTAATAAAGAGTTATATAATTTCTTAAATAATTATTTAAATGTCAAATTTAAGCTTTAATTCCCAATCTTTTGGGTAAGTTTGTAAATGGCTAAAACCAGAAGGGTGAAAGAGAGAATAGAATATAAATAAATATATTTGATATTATTTGTATTTCATAGAAGTAGGGTAAAAAGGCCGGTTCAGGTACACGCAAATGAAGAAAATTGNATATATTAAAATAGTCTTTCAATATTCTTTTACATTTTTATGTACCCATTTAAAAATTTTCTTGACTATTTTTTGCCGTTATAATAACTATTTACTATTTCTTATACTATTTTTTTATTACTCTTTAATTTTCAAAATAGCCCTGCAGATTGCTTACAATGTTTGCTAACATTTAAAAAAAAAAATGTTTCCAAAGCTTGGACAAACTAACTATTTCATTGCTAGAATCTTGGTTATTTATGGCATAATAAAAAACTAAATATTACAAAAGTTATTTATTTTCTCATTTACAACAATTAGGTTTCTGTTCTGTCTTATAATGAGTGAGTTAACTCTTGGCTTAATAAATTATATTTGAAAATACTTGACATATTCACTCAAATAATATTAAGAAGACTTATTACATATACCGTGTGAGAATGGTCGGGGTTTCGGCCAGGAAGAAAAAATATACACCACAATTTGGAGTAGTATTTTTATTTATGCCAACGTTTCGGCTTAGCTAGTAAGCCATCATCAGGGCAATGGCGTTAGGTGGAGAAATCTCCCCAGGGTGGTGTCTGTTCACATTGTGCTTATTACATAAACTACTACAAATGTGGGATTATATACCACAAACAAATAATGTTTCTAAAATTAAAAATTTAACAGTAAATAACGAGAGTCATTTAAACAGCTTGACAATGTCAGCTCCTCCGAGCATGAGACGATATATTCGTCTGCCTCGGAGGTTAGACTCTCGACACTAGTGCGGGGAATTTAATAACTTATCAGACTTGTCGTGGTAGCATAACTGGAAAATGCACCGCCCCGGATAGCAGGAGATCCAGGTTCGAGTCTTGACTGGGACAGTTAGACTTTTTATTCTGATTCCTTTCACTAAAAATTGCCAAACAAATTAAGGCATAACTATTTCGGCAAATATGAAGAAGGAAATTCGCTGAATTTGATTTTATCGGGTTATTGTCTTTATTATATTTATTTACTATATTATAGCACTATATTTCCTCAAAAATTCCAATAGAAAATTTCTTTTCCAGCACTTAATTAATTCTTCAATTAGTCTGAACTAATGAAAGAGGCAGTAATTAAAAATGTATTGAAGAAAGATCTCTTTAGAAACAAGTTTAATTAACTTTCTCTGAGGAGATGTTTCTAATGTTAGTTGATAAAAAAAATTTGTTAATTTTATTGTTTGGTTCCTTTTACTTCCCCTGCTTCATGGGCCCCCCTCCTCTATAGAGTTTGAAATGAGCGCCTATGAAGAGTTTAATCACTACCCCTTTTACACGGCATTTATATTTATGAAGGGGGTTATGCTAAAAGAATGGTTCTTGTGTACCTCTGAATAAAACAGGAGTTGAGGGTCGGCATTGGAGTGCGCCACTGGTGTATCTGTGGTCATCACTCCCGCCCAGTATGTAATCTCCTTACAAGCACCTCAACCCTTGCTTACATCACGCTTACATCGCGCTTACATTTGAATATTTAACACCCATATTTGAAAGAAAAAAAAATACGGATCTTAAATTATAATTGCTCGCTACGGTCAGGCTCTTTGTCAGCAAAGAAAGTTTGCTTGAAGAAACTGTCCGTGGAATATTTAACAATATTTCACCCCTTCACTCCAAGCAAAACTGACAGGGTTGCAGGGGGTGGAATTTATTAGTGTACACCCGATTTTGGGAATCAATGCCGCAGGCAGGATATCACTTATATTTTAAATATGCTATTGAAAACAGAAATAACTTTAAAACAAAGAATGTAGCTTCATTTTTATTGTTAACAAATTTCGCGCTAAGCAGAATTAAGATTTAAAATAATTTTTGAAGAATTTTTCATTTAGATCAGAAAGCTCAATCGGTTCGGTCCCATTTTCAGCAAATCAATTGCAATATATTTCAGTTTACCATCACTGGACATTTTATTTTCTAAGAAACTAAATATTCCTCCAAAAATATTAGTCCCAACAATTTTACCCTGTTAATTTTTTACTAAACTAGTGGACCCGGCAAACTTCGTTTTGCCCTTTTTTTTTTTTTTTTAAACAATTTAAATAGAGCTTTTAACGAAATTTACGACCTTCAAATAAAAATTCATGGAATACCTATTATAAAGTTTTTTTCACAGAATATCTTACATATGGTGTAGATAACGGGCTCAATAAAAAAAGCAACTTATGTATTTAAGGCAAATTGTAAATGAAAATTTGATTTTGCCACTCCCCTCCGCCCGCAAACCTAAAATCAAAAATCAGACTTCACAGTGTCACCCACCTGAATATTCTGAGGATTCCCTGAAAATTTCAATTTTGGCCCAGCCGTTTTAAAGTCCATACTTTACATACATACACACATCCTATTTTATATATATACATTTTAAAGTTAATGTATTTTATACGTTTTTCCTAAATACTATCAAAATCTAAATACATTTTTAAAACAACCATAGATAATGTATTTTAAAAATGTAGAACCAAGTACAAAAAACAATTTGGTTGACATTTTGGAATTTGGTGACAGCTCTTTAATAGAAACCTTTGAGTAATGACGTTTGTCTCTTGATTCCTGAAATGTTCTATAAGAAATTAATTCCTTGTTACGTCATACCCAGTTTTATCTCACTTGCGAGCAAAAGATTATTGATATACAAATTTTGTTATTTTGATTGAGTAACAATTGCCAAGGACAGGGAAAAATAGGTTCAAAGTAGTTTTAGTTTTTATATTTATTTAATATAAATGTACATACTTGACACTTAATTTAGGCTTTATTTACCAACTTTAAAGAAGGAAAAAATAACTGAATTTTTCATTTAGTAATTAAACTAATTGAAAAAAAAAATATTAAAACATTTAAATCGAAATGTATTTAATGTTTCTTTTACAACTAATCAACACATCAATATATTTTATATACAGCTAGGCTTTGTAAATCATTAATTTATTAAAACAATCATTTTTTTTTTCAATCTCACCAGTTCCATTGGATTGTTGAAGATGGCTTCCTACCTAATAAGAAACAAACTTGATGAGCGACACAATTTATTTTGATTACTTACCTTTTTTTTAAATTAATAATAAAATTTTAAAAATACAAAGAAGAATATCATTAGAATGGGAGAAATCCTATTGAGTTATCCCACTGGAGTAGGGGATATATCGATTGGAAACGAGCTCTCGATATAATGAGGCACAGTTCCCAGCCTTTTGGTCGAGAGAAGAGCCCTTCTCTCTCGTCACTTGATCCTACAGACCCATTCAGATTGGAAATAGTATTCAATAGTATTCCAAGAGATGATGAGTTCCCATTTTTATACCAATTATCATCAAGTCCTAATTATTTTCTCACTCATCCCTCATTTCTTAATTATGTACTTATTACATAAAATACATAGGGATATATGCTTTAATTTAATTTAATTATTATATATTCAAATTGTAATAAATATAGATTTTTTTTAAATAACAGCTTTGTTTCAAATGTTTGAGCAAAAGTCCAATGATTATTTTTAAAAATGGGGAAATACTCATTGGCCTACGTTCTTCTTCTTATTTTTTTTTTCTTCTTATAAATCCTATTCAAAGACTTATAGTGATAAGAAAATAATTATATTGAAATTACTTCCCTATTCTAAACACTCGTGGAAATAGCGTTATTATATTCTTAAGCTTGTCCTAGGAACTCTCTCATAGCTCCACTTAAGAAGTAAAATAAGGATCTCTTGGTCTGGTCTAGGCTCTCCTGCACTAATATACTTACTAGATACTTACTTACTAGATAGATACTAATCTATCTAATATCTATCATTGGGGGATGGAAGTAATAATGATTGGTATTACTTGTATCATAAATAACTTTCACCTTTTCCTCAACAATATCTAAAGACACGTTTAGAAAATATTGTGTATCCTTGAGGCAGATTTGACTTGTAAAATTTGATTTTAAATAAGACGATCGAAAAGCCATAGTACTGCAAAATTTGGAAACATTGGGGCTACTAGGGAGTAAATTGAGAAGTAATAAGGAAGAAACCCAAAAATTCTAGATGTCAACTAACTAAAAAGATTATAAATAATTCATGAGAGGGAACAGAATAAAAAAATCTATCCGTCCTCGCTAATGAAGAGGGAATAGAGTGAGATATCTAGCCTGTCCTTGTGGTGTAAAGGTCAGCACACTAGGCCCGGATAGCAAGAGATCCAGGTTCGTTTCCTGGCGAGGACGGATAGATTTTTTTATTCTGTTCCCTCTCATGAATTATTTATAATTTACGTGGGATAAATAAAACCACAAATAAAAATATTTAAAAATTAACTAAAAAGATCTTAATCATTTCTATTTCTAGCATTTCTTGGTCAATAGGTTACTGTGGAAACAAATTAGAAAAATGGGTTCGAAACCTTATCTGGGCAGACTTTCATCGAAAAATAAAAGTCGACTAGGAGGAATGGGGGCTTATAATAGTTGGTTTAAATAGCTTTCTCTCTACTTGTGATTTCATAAGCGTTAACTAAAGTAATATAATTAATAATATTAAAAAGGGTGGACATAGTCGATGGTATGGACATTTACCGTTTCTTCTTCCGGGTTAGACCGTGTCAAATTGTTGTTATTTGCCTAGCTTTCGCACATCATGTGATGGCTTCTTCAGGGCTGAAAAGAGAATGAATCCAACCTGTACGGGGAGGATGTTGTTCAGAGAATGAAGAGCATTGACAAATTCAGATCCAAGAAAATGAGACTCCTGGCACAACTAGCATTTCTTAAGAGATGCAGAGACCATGACGTACTACCCACGTGTTCTAAAGTGACAAAAAAAAGAAGGTATGGACATTGTATATTTTCATATATGGAACGAGTTTTGCAATCATAAAAACATTAAAGGAGATGTTATTCTGAACAGGTACTTTCAGATAATCTCAATCTTCAAATACAAAGATTCCCTTTTGGTTCACCAGGGTAGCTCATAGGATCTGCTCGGGTCTCGCAATTCTGGCACTGCGGGTTCGATATAAATTTAATAAAATCTTTTCCTCTGCCATGGACGAGCTGCCTATAGATAGATACCTATGACCCTATGTTGTTGAAAGGGGGTCTAAAACTTATTTATAAAAATATTCTTTCATAATTGTCACCACATTTTCACTTTTAAATCTTAAAGTCTTTTCATAATTTTAGTTAGGAGGACTCTAAGAAACATAACAATTCTGTCCAATGATAATTTTAATTCGTTATTAAATGTTAAACACAAAAAATTTTTTTTTTACAGAAGCAAGAATGGAAATAACGAAAGGATTACCTCAATTCGTTGAAGCTTTGTACAGGTGATTCTAAGGGCCCAAGACCACCGAAGGAATGAATGGGCTGAAAACGAACCGGAAGTATGGTAGGCGTATGACTGTTTGCGCTCAGCTGTATGCTAATGCCACACAAACATGGCGAACGACAACTGTCGCTGCGCAAAGAATCCTCCACGAAGCTGAATACATCTCCATACAGACCCCTCTGGAATTCCCCTCACAGCCATCACATCTTATGCTAATCGGACTCAGTCATTCGCTCCAATTATTTCGGAACGGAGTGAGATTCATAACGCCCACACAAATTATCTCAAACACTACAAAATTCTCGGCTTACAATGTCATTTAACTGTGATTTAGCGCCTCAAACATTCCTCTAATATTTTGATTTCATCTTTGCACTCGCTGAATAATTTTTTTTTTTTAAATCTTTACTTACTAATAACATTCTGTTAAAAATAAAAACATTTTGTAATTTGATTACAATGAGTAGTAAAAATGATATTGAATGAGAATTACATGAAGACAGGAGGTTTCCAATGACACCACTCTCAAATTATTTACAGACTCAGAAGGTCACGGGGCCATCTTAGTTTAAGTCGATGGGGAGGATTTTAGAGATTGGAGATGGAAGACAAGGTCTGTGTTAGTGGATTAGGATGGTATAGGAGTTTACTGTGGAAAAGGCAGAAGTGGGAAGAATAAATTATATCTATTATATGTTATCTTGTTGCGGTTCGGTCAATATAGATTTTAAAAAAAGTTTAAAAAAATGTGTTGTTTTTTTTAATTATCTGCCAACGTTTTGTCTCACATTGTAAGCCATCTTCAGGGCCATCATGAAGGCGAGTCATGAAAATGTGATCTTAGGGGCACGACATTCTCCTCTCGCCTTCATGATAGCCCTGAAGATGGCATGCTATGTAAGCCGAAACGTTGGTAGGTAATTTAAAAAATACACATTTTTAAGTTTGTATTTTTTCGGATATACCTTGACCGAACCCCAACAAAAAGCTTTAAAAAAAAAATATCTACGGTCAAAAACAAAACTTTCCATTGCATAAATCATAATCTTTTTTTTTTCCATTTTCTTACCATTGATAAAATATACTGTATTATTGCAAATAAAACTTAAAATTTCGTGAATAGAGCAAAGAATATTTATTTATGTTTTTTATTATATATCAGATAAGCAATATTATCATATATATTTAAATTATTGTTTTAATTTTATTATAAAATAAAACCAAAAATAACATGTAATTAAATTATTTACAGTTAAAATCAGCTGCCTAAAATTCTACTCTAATTGAGTAATTAAAAGCCCTCGCTATTTAAATACAGATAAGCGAACCAGGGATTTCAGATTATTTTACTTTTAACTTTAGCTGAAAAAAAAGGATTTCATGTTTCTATAAAAGAATAAAGAAGAAATCTTATACTATTTACTTTTCTTTCTGAAAATTTTTCTTGTTTTTGAAGCTTTACTTACAATTGTATTATTTAACAAAATTATGCTTTGCTGGCATCCCTACCTATCCAAGTACTCTTAGCTCTAATTGCTGTCCTATCTTCCCACCCCGATTCTAAAACTACTTCTAAAAACCTACAAAACAATAAAGTGTAAAATGGAGAACAAACATTAATGAAGCTAAATGCGTTCAAGTTGATTTCCAATTGCGGAAAAAAGACTTTCCTGAAATTGTGAAATTTAACAATCTTTATTTAACAATAACGAAATCTGGCTTGACCCTAAGCCATATAACATGGCCCATATAAATTTGCCCAACGAATCCAATCCTTTCAATCAAAAATAGTCTAAGAATAATCACTAATGCTCTAAAGAGCATAGATTACATATCGAATTCCTCCCTTCACCACGATCTTAATATCCCATTTGTTCAAGACCTCATTTCTTCCAACTTACAGACCATGTCTTCCAACTCCAAACCCTACAACCATCCTCGTTGGCTCAAACTAAGATAGCCCCGTGACTTCCTAGGAACATAGGTTTTATTTAATGTGACATTGGTATCATTGGTCACCTTCTCTCCTCTTGTGATTGTAATTTTGCTATTTTTTTTTTTTTTAGTTTATTGTAATCAAATTACAAAATGTTTTTATGTTAACAGTAATTTAATAAATAAACGTAATTTGAAAAGTTTAAAAAAAAAAAGTGTATAAAATTATCATAAACTTTTGGTTACTTTGGTTACAAATCAAACCAACGATTTCAATTATTTGTAAAAAAAAAAAAAANAAATAGAGGCAAATGATGATTGCATCTTTTTGGGCAAAAATATCTTTCTTTATTTCTGATTAAAAGCTAGGGTAAGTAAATGTTTAATCATAGGGGTAAATTTTTTTTTTTTTTATAAAGAAAATATAAGACTTTTTTTTTCAATAATTTTAGATAAACTCGTAGAAGTAGAATGATAAATAGAGAGAGGGAATGGCAAGCGGGAAGATGATGTATGTTGGAGGGAGTTGGTTTTGGGGGAATCAGCTGTGTGGGAGAAAAAAAAAAAAAAGTATTTAATTATAATTTATTTGTAATTTTATCAACTTACATAATACGAATATTTTGCAATATGCCTATGCCAAAAACTACCACAAAGGTTTGGGAGGAATTATATACAATAAAATAGATAATTCGAATAAGGAAGAATGATTAATAAATAACCATACAGCTTTGGGAAAATTATATCATGAGTAATTTAATCACAATACTTCATCAAATATATAACATTCAAAAACTAAATTAACATCGTTTCACATTTAAAATATACAAAATATCAATTTATAAAAGAATAGAGATAAAACTGTCTAAAATTTTGGGAATCTATAATTAGCCATTTCTTTAATATTTCTCTTCTTTTTTTTTACCTCTTAACACTTTTTAAGAGCAAAAGTCATAAATAAAAATATATATGTATAATTGATAAATATGTTAGAAATTTTTTTTAACACTTTATTTATGAATTACATCCTGCATAGCNATATAAATTATTATAAAAAATATACAAAAAAAATAAAAAAAATAAGAACTGAAATACATAAATATTTAAATTAGCGTGTACTTCGTTTGATAGAAAAGCTGCCCAATGACAGTACTCCTCAAGCACTATTTACAATATTTACAGATAGTATGTTTTAGTTATCATTCATTCATATTATTATGAATTGTTGGCAATGAGAAGGTTACACCCCATTTCCTATTCAGGTGGCGTAGTGGGTTATCAGGATGGGCAATACTGGAAAGAGTTTGGTTTTAGAAGTAATAAATATTTTAATTATCCCTGATTTTCTTATTAGAATATCATCTTCGATATACAAACTTTTGATTGTACATAATTTAGATTCAACATCGAATTTTGAGCAGGATTCAAAATATACCATACACCTTATCAAAATTCGGAGATAATGCACCAGTATGATGTACTCAAAAGGTCATTGAGTTAATCATACTGAATGATTAAGAAAATCATTCATAGCATTTGCCTTCTAAACAGAAAATGGCTTCAGAGGAAACATTATTTGCCCCGTACGTCCCACAGAGATAATGTTTGGAACTAGTGGTCGTCTGTGTAAATTTGTCTCCAGCCTTTATTTGTCCAAGAAACACACCTTCTTATTCGCGAAGAACAGCATGCATTCACAGTGAGAAAAGCAATGCACATGGAACTTACTCAAAAAATTTTTCCATTTCCTCCATATTCTTATTTTTCAAAGGTATTTCTTAGGAAATAGATTAGAAAATTAAATTCTAAGCAAAGTAATCTCGTATTTAGTTAAGAATTACTTTAAAATACAAAAATTCTAAGAAAATATTAGCAGTGTTTAATTTATGAAATCGAGATTTGAATATTGATAGCATGAATTTATTTGTGAAAAAAAATATATTTTAGTTAAACGAATCCTACTTATAAAAGGCTAAAAGTATGATTCGTCACAATTGTGTATGGTCCTGTGATTCCTGATATATTTGTATTTCTTTTTGGGAAATTTTTTTTTTTTTTTAGGTTATATATGAACATGTCAAAGTTTGTTTCTTTCGTGCATATTCTATTGAAACATATTCAAATTAGTGAAGAAATTAGTGATTTGTCACCTGTAGACTGAAAGATTTCATCAATCTGTGGGACCGCCCTCTTTTTCATACCCAGGGCAAAGCCAAAGAGATTCTCTCTTTGGAGGAAATTACACAAGTGATAGGCTGGTGCAGAACTGTTGCAACTATGGCGGTCACCGGTGAGTGACTTCGGTAATATTAGTGCGAATTATGGGAGTTTGCTCTAATCTAAGCTGTTATCTATGGTTATATTAAACTTCTTACTCTCTAATTTTTTTTTAATAAAGAAGTCATTTAAAACTATCATATCTTCTATTATCCGTCTTCCAGATGGTTTTTGGTAACCATCTTTGAAACCAATGAAGACGGATAATAGATGGTATGATAGTTCTATATTCATTGGTTGTGATAATAACCCTTTAGATTACTTACCTAAGTAATTTAAACTTTAGTCCGCATATAGGCGGACAAGTTTCTTTTACTTAATTAAGACACTTATCTTCAAATGAGTTTTAAATTTTAGAAAATAAAGCCCTTAATAAATCAACAATTTTTTTTTAATCTTACAAAAAAGCGTTCAAATCTGCATCACATTTAAAATAGCATAAAAAGATACAAATAAAGACTTGTATATTATCTTATTTCAAAACATCTTTGATTTAAACATAGAAATAGTTTATTAATCATGTATTAATGCATTTTTTTTAAAGCACTTTATTGTCATATTTTCTTGCCCAGTGTATTTTTACTCAAAATTCAATCACTTCAAGGTAAACACTAACTTAACTAATATATGAACATACTTTGGTTTCTAATTATTTGGAATTGCCCGTAAAAATTTGCCTAGTTTTAAGAAATGAACTTTCTTTATTTAGTAAATTTTAAGTTACTTTTTAGAGAAAAAAAAATTGTTAATATAATTTTAGCGAAATTAACTCCGTCGTCCCTTAAAGAAGACATTCTCTCCGTGAACCTCGGGGACTGATATAATTACATTTCGCCCGGGATTATTCTTCCAGACTGCGTTAAAAAGAAAAATTAATTAAGTGCAGAGGACAAATTTATGAAAAAAGAAAAAGGGAGATTATGAAGAATGTTTCAATTATCATCTTAAAAACAATTCTCAGAATGGTGGAGAATAATTTTAATTTTTTTAAATTAAAAGTTAAATTTAATTAAAGCTAAGTATTAGTTTATTTTCATAATATTTTAAATTTGATTTTTCATCTTAGCACTATAGAGTACTGCTTTTTAAAAAATTTTAAAAAGAAAATCCGTCATACACTAGATGCGCAAAATAAACACTTTTATTAGATGATTTTAGTTGGGGTTCGGTCAAGTTAAATCCAAAAAAAAATACAAATTTAAAAAAAATGTATTTTTTTTTAAAGATTATCGGCCTACGTTCCGGCTTACATTGTAAGCCACCTTCAGGGCTGTAGAAATACAATGTCATGAGGATACAATAATAATTGGCAATAATATAATAGAGAATTACAATAATGTAATGTGACAGACAAATATAAATATTATAACCTTATTTCTTATAATTCTCTAGCTCCTAGGTGTTACGGCCTTCCCAAAATTCACAAACCAGATAATCCCCCTCGCCCTATTGTCTCCAATATTAACTCTCCCGCATCTAAGCCCAGCAAATTTCTCCTTCCGTCCTTTCAAATTCTTAGCCGACAAAACCATTATGACATTAAAAACTCATTTGATCTGAAAACACAGCTATAATCCTATAAACACAGCTATAATCCTTAATTATACCTAAAGGATACATTCATTGCTCCTTAGACGCCGAATCCCTCTTCACTAATATTCCTATAAACAAAGCCCTCCAAATAATTGATAAACATTGGAATACAATCCTAGACCATACTACACTATCCCGGTCGGCTTACCTAGAGTCTCCCTTTGTTGTACGTCCGGCTATCTTCTTTACCATGGTAAATACTACAACCAGATTAACGGTCTGGCTATGGGAAATAACCTTGCTCCCGACATTTCAAACATCACCCTTAACGACCTCCTAGACTCTATCCTACCCCCGTTACACAACGACATTTTCTTCCTTAAAAAATATGTTGACGACCTCTTCCTCACAGCCCTGAAGATGGCTTACAATGTAAGCCGAAACGTTAGCAGATAATCTTTTTAAAAAAAAAACATTTTTTAAATTTGTATTTTTTTTTGGATCAACCTTGACCGAACCCCAACTATTAGATATTAGATATTATTAAAATCATCTAATAATAATATCTACGGTCAAAAATAAAACTCGCCTTTTTAAACACTTTTTATTTGTTTTGATAAAGATAAGCTATAAATAAAAATAATTACAAAGATTTATAAAAGGTAAATTTATTTATTCTTAGTTTTGCCATTTTAATTCAAATACTTTGTAATTATTCATAAATCGCAGAGATATTTTATCATATTGAGCACTTATATATCACAATATATATGGTTTTTTTTGTTTTTCAAAGTTTGTTTGAGATAGTACATGTATTTTTTTGTGTATGTAGAGTTGACCGTTAAAATTAATGGAATAGCATACATTTTTTTTTCATGAGATGTTGGTTTTAGGCTTTTTCTAAATTTTTAATTAATGTGAGAGGGGATGAATAGAACAACATTTATGAGACCGGTGAGGGGTGGATTTGGGGAGGTTAGCTTAGCCATCAAGTCTGAAGCTTATAGAATCACAATAAAGCGCTTCTGGTAATGGCGCTCGAGCGCCTGGGCTTCAATCTTAAGTAGAGTGAGCAAATATTCAGTCCTCCATCCGACGGGATCGATCTTGTAGGGAATGGTGCACAGACACTTCCCCTCTAAGGGAATCCCATTCCTGTGGCCGACAAGCTGAATTCGAGAATAGAATTCACAAGCAAATTCGCCTTTCAAATGAGAAACATGCGGGAGACATTTGGTTCGGAAAATAAGTTTTTTACTTAACAAAAAGTGAAGATTTGGAATTCAGGTTGCACCACCGTGAGACACAACCAATCAGTGTTACCGATGAACATCAAATTTTAAATGATAAATTAATAGCGGTATGCAATCTTACGCTAAATTAACTAAATTGTGTGCATTTCTTGTAGATCAAATTTTAATTTTTCCTTCTTTTTTGTATTGAATGTTTATACACATTGATGTTAAAATTATGTGTAAAGTTGAGATCCTTTAGCAAAAAAAGTAGTGAATCCAGCACCTCATTTGAGGAACTAATAAAGAATAGGACTGAATACATTTTTCAAATAACTTTTACATTTGGTTCTAGATAAAAAATTTTAATCATGGACACCTAAAAAGTTATTTTCATTGAAATGGACTATTGATCTAGCTGGGAACATATTTTATTATATATAATCCTTGACGCATTTTAAATTGGTATGCGATGCTTAAAATATATTATTTCACCAAATCCCATGCATTATATAAAGCAAAGACTACTACACAAATACATAAATTGATTTATAAACATAAAAACAATGTTCCATTTCTGAGCTTCTTTCGGATGTTAATACAATTTATTTCATTTTGAACAAAGGAGGAGGTCAATATAGACAAAATAGGAGTTTGCCTATTTAAAAAAAATATATATATATGTAATAATGTACAAAATTTAATTCTAATTTTTTGCGTTTCTACACATGCTCTAGAAATAATTCTTATTAGAGGATAAAATCTGTTTAAAGACTTGAGCTCTCTCTTTCTTAATTTTTCAGTCGGTCTTGAACCAGAGCAAACGAGATTACTTATTCATGTATTTTTCTGTTGCATGGTAAAATAACTCAAGCCTACCTGAACAATTTATTCTTCCCTGTAATAATATAATAATAATGGAGTTTTAAAAAATCAAATTCATAATTAATTATGGTCCTCAAGAAAAGATCCTTCAGATTGTAGAGCACACCAGGCTATTTTTTTCAATAATCTGATGATATTTTATGCGTCTTTAATCACCACAGTTAAAGACACAAAAATATGCCTTAACAATAATAATATTACGTAATTGTAATATATGAAATAATAAATAAATGCTGCATCTGAACTAATTTGCCTGAGGTACCCTTGCCCTCCTTACATTTGCAGCTCTTATTCGCATAAAATAAAGGTGATGCATACATAACTCAAGTATGATATATTACAGCTCCATACTCATGTCCCATTCAAGTCGCTCTCAGGATGTACATTACCAAGACTTATCCCCAGGATATACATTACCATTACATTGTATCCTTAAACAGTTGTGGAAAACTGTTCTAGTCACAGCTGATGGGGCTTGCTGATGGGGCCCTTGCTTTTCGCAGAGTGATCTATGCTTATCAATAATATAAATACAACAATTTCAAACATGATATCATAGATTATAACCAAATCAATTATTTAACAATATTTATTGATATTTCATTAAGTTAATATTTATTGATATTTTATTTAAGTTCTTCAAAGGTTTTATACTCAAGAAGAGCGTTAAGACGAATCTTATAAATATTATTTATTTTGTGGTCTTTAATCCCACGTAAATTTAGATAATTTTTAGTGCAAGGGAACAGAATAAAAAATCTAACTGTCCCAGCCAGGACTCGATAGCCGGCCCGGATAGATCCGGGCCGGTGCATTT
>KZ807137.1:479098-512241 GCA_000696205.2 Oncopeltus fasciatus
GACAGGACGGATATATATATACTAGGTAAATAATCTAAAATGTTATTTCCACCTCCAATGAATATAGAACAATCATACCTTCTATTACATTCTTCATTGGTTTCATTGGAAGATGGTTTGCAGAAATGAATGAAGACGGATAATAGAAGGTATGATAGATATATATATATACTATATTATGGTAAAATATTGAAATACCAAAAGAATATCACATTAAATCAGATTGAGTCTAAACTTATGGTAAAGTTGCGTGGCTGACATCCCGAATTATCCATGCCATCTTTTCAGCTCCATTTCAAAATAAGTCAAATATCTCGTTAGGAATAAGTGGGAAGTGTGCTTTGAGAACTCTCCAGAATGGGATTGTATTCAGGGAGGAACAGGAAGTTCAGAGCGTTCACGCCGAACAATTCTCGCTTCCCTGTAAAGGCCCAGCGCAGATAAGGAGTTCCCAGTTTCCGAAACTCTTTTGTTCCTTTTGTAACTCTCGACTGTATTTAATTCGCCAATCAGAAGCTGTAGAGAACTTTCTGTTAAAACTTAAAAAATTAAGCTTCGTTTCATTGTATAGCTCACTTTTACCTTCCATGTGGAAACGATAAAAAGAAATATCATCGGATACGAAATAAGTCCAGTCTTTGGATAAATAAAACAAGACTTTTTAGCAGAGTAAATTAAGCCGGATTCCCATACTTCATTAGGATAGTTAGGAGGGAATGTCTAATGATCTTACAATCTGGATAGAGTAACGAGGGTATATTATAAGATCGTTGAGGATGGCTCTTGACTGTTACAGCAGTAAGAGAGAGGAAATTGCTTAACAATTATAGTTGCATTAATAAATATTTTCTTTAATATGCAGTTTTCATAAAAATAAAAAAGGTTAGAAAAAAATTCTACCAATATATATATATAAGGAAAATGAAAAAATTAAATAACATTAATTGTAACTGATTGAGTGTTAGAGCAAAAATTATAACCTTAATTTGACCCCTAAGGATTGAGGAGCTGGATTGATCATCCTCTTAAAATTAGGCGCAGCCTTGGATCNAAATAATATCTCATTCTTTAATTTAGATTTTCCAGGCTATACCTGATTTTTTAAGAAAGTTTAACAGCCCATCCACTGTAGAGGGGTTGTTCCCAAGGCACTCCGCCATATTTCTTCCAATGCCTTCCCACAGTAAATCTCTGATTTTACCTATTTACAACTTACTACTTTTCGTTGTACAAGTGCTACAGGACAATTCTTATTTAGAAAAAGAAAAGAATTTGGGGTAAAATAGTTATTACCAAAACACACACACTTATACGTTCACAAACACACATATGTATTTTAATACTCTATAAACCGATCTTATCACAGTAATACTATGAAGATATTTTTCAATTACCAAATATATATCTTATTTTAAATAAATATATATATATATTTATATAATTGCAAGTTTACATATATTCATCCTTTATAAGATCAGTTTAGAATGGATGAAATTTTTCTTATTTCTCTTAATTAAATATCTTACAATCAATGTGATGTATGATGGGTTTTTAATGGGTTAATTGATTAATTGTCAATTAACCCATTAAAAACAAGCCATAATTATAATAATTTATAGTTTTAACTGCAATTAATCTCTGTAATGTATCAGTACCGAAGAAATAATTGCAAGTTTACATATATTCATCCTTTATAAGATCAGTTTAGAATGGATGAAATTTTTCTTATTTCTCTTAATTAAATATCTTACAATCAATGTGATGTATGATGGGTTTTTAATGGGTTAATTGATTAATTGTCAATTAACCCATTAAAAACAAGCCATAATTATAATAATTTATAGTTTTAACTGCAATTAATCTCTGTAATGTATCAGTACCGAAGAGTTAATTGTAATGAATTTGTTTTAGAATTAAATGGTGATAATGAGTAATATTTGTTCAATTTAGGTTAAATTAGGGGCGCCGGGATAGCTCAGGGGATCCGTACGGGTCTCGCAATCCTGACGCCGCGGGTTCAAATCCCGCCCAGGTCAATCTTTTATTTATAATATAGAAGCTTGTCCTGAGCCATGGGTGTTTAAAAAAGGGTGGCAACCTGTAGATAGCCCCTCCCTCCAATGACCCTTAGTGGTTGCAAGGGAGGCTAACCCAGCAAAAAAAAAAACAAACAAAAAAAAAAACAAGTATTCTGATAGAAAATCAACACAGTAACCAGGGATAAGAAAATCGTGAACGACAACTGATGAGAGCCAACCAACCACTTCTGCGATTGAAAAATATGAACATTGTTCCTTCCTCTTAAAATATGCTAAACTTTTTTCATTAAAAAACTAAAGACAAAAAATGATAAGAATTAATGTTAAAAATAAAATTGTATGANTATATATATATATCATTAAATTAGTATGTCTATTATTCAAGACTTAAGTAAAGAAAATGAAAATCTGGAAAACTTTTATTAAGGTAATTTGAATTGGTCATTTGCATTAACTTAATAAATACTTTCTCATTAATTATTCATTAAAACAGTTAGACATTAATAAAACGGAAAGACATTTTTATCGATCTTGTTCTTATTACTAAACCGTTATTACTTAAAATATGAAAGAGGAAGTTTTAGCAGTAAGCTAAGCCGGTGGTGGGGGTGAAGTTTAATAAGCGGTATGAATATCTGTTAATTACAGCAGCGTTTCCCCAAGCTATCCAAAGGAATGGGGAGGGGGAGGGGGGGGGGGTTAACTTGAGAGGAATGATTTGTCTGACTTCCAAATCAGCAAAGGCTTATCGGATCTGACGGGAGAAGCTTTCTTTGATCTGGCCAGAGGTAAGGGAGCCAGCCATGTCTCATCCAAACAGCCCCTCTGATGGAATTACCTTCCTCTTCCGACCCCTGAGTCTTCTTTCGAGCTTCAGCTTCGAGTCTCGGCGGCAGAGGAGTCTCGTCTCAATCGCGCCTGACTGCATGTTCTATGAAAGGGTTCAGGATGGGACGAAAAATATTTACAAAAGTTTTTTTTGACCGTAGATATTATTATTAGATGACTTTAGTTGGGGTTCGGTCAAGATAGATCAAAAAAAAAACCGTTCACATTAACCTACAACACTATCCAGTTAACGACAGAACGGACGTAGAACAAATTTCCTCAACTTATTCAAAAACCATCAGCCCTCCTTCTCAATAAACCTGTCAAACATTTTTCCCAGTTCCAAAGTCACTTATTCCCAATAATACCCTTCCTTTTTCCCTTTGTCCTTTTCATTGCCCTCTTTTGAAACAGGCCGTTTTACCTTTGTACCTTCCGCCTCTTACCATCCCCCCTCACCACTCTTCTACCTCCCACGGTGTGTATCTGAAAAAATATATTTCCCTTCAGTCATGGAAATGTGAACTTAGTGACAGGACGGCCTCTCTCGTCTTTCAATAAGTTGTTGTCAGCATGTTTTTCAAAAAAAAATTTTTTTTTTTAATTCTCTAACCTAGCTTTCTACATTCATACTTTTTATATCACTTTACATTATGATAATTCTGTATTATATTATTGTCAAGTACTATTGTATTCTCATGACATTGCATTTCTACAGCCCTGAAGATGGCTTACAGTGTAAGCCGAAACGTTGGCAGATAATCTTTTTAAAAAAAAAAATTTTTTAATTTGTATTTTTTTTTTTTTTATCTACCTTGACCGAACCCTATTTAAAATCATCTAATAATGAAAAATATTTACATTTAGCTACATTATTGAAAATATAAAAAAAAATTACAAATACATTCGAAATCTATCAAATACAATTGTTCCCACATACTCTTCAGAATGTGACGTCATATCTTGTCTGTTTTTTTTACTTCCTTATTAGAAAAAGAGAAAGGTTCTTCATCTCGCGGAAGATGACCGCCCATACGGAAGAAGCCAACCAAAGCAAGATTCTCATCAAGCAGGCACTGGTTATTGCCTCATTATTAATTTCAATAATTGTATAATACTCATGAGCCACACGTAACAAATCTTATGTAATTAGAAGTACAATTATAATTTATTGTTTTCAAACACACATTTATTACATCCAGATACATCGCACAACGTTTACTTTATTCCTGCCTTGTGTAGCATATATCTTTAGAAAGTAATACTAACTATTCAACAATCAAATCCCAGTTGACCAGCAAAACGTTTGGCATGAATTAATCGTAAGTTTTTAATTACATCCAGGTTTTAAATGCTATTAAAAACATAAAATATCATGTAATGTAGAGATCAACAACATGTATATTTTGATCAAATTTTGAGCCCATTCAATTAAATAATACTTCATTAAATATTTTATCGATTGAATTTTCTATTATTTCCTGCTAGTTTTGTAAACTAATTCACATTCTTATGAATAGGGATCCAACTTACTTTTCAGTAGTTGTTTTTTATTGGGGTTCGGTCAAGGTTGGTCCAAAAAAATACAATTTAAAAATGTGTATTTTTTATTATCTGCCGAAGTTTCAGCTTATATTGAAAGCCATCTTCAGGGCTATCATGAAGGGCAGAGTGAACGTCTTGTCACCTTGATCAAATGTTCATGACTGACATGAAAATATCTACTAATAATCTCTACGGTCAAAAGCTCTCCATTTTCTTCTGATATGTCTCTAAAAATCATCCGTCTTACTTTTTCTTTGATTCTTAAAATATTTAATATAATACCAAATTAAGCTCTTTCAGTTGAAAAATAAACTCGTTTTGACACGATTTACTGTTTTCAAATTTCCAAAGATAATATTTATTCTGAAAACAGAACAATTGAACTTAATATAATCAGCTCAGTGCCATATATCACACCTATTATTTTTTAACTCGATCTACATTTGTTTTTACAGTTCCTTAAAGTAAAACAAGAACGTGTTTTTTATTAATGATCGGTTTTAGATGAAACTAAGTATTTCAAATTATTAAAGAGAATATAATCCAGAACCTTGATTCATTATTATATGAATTCCATGTAAGAAAATATCAATTAAGTATTGCTGTAATAATTTGATCTAAGAATAATTTCTTATTTCATATTTTTTATTTGATTTCTTTTAAACATATTTGAAAATTTCACTACTTTTTTTCGAATTATAAAATCGCTGAAGCCCTAAATGAAGGATTATTATTAACTAGAGTGATGAAACCTCCTCTTATTTTCCTTATACCAACAAGGTATTTTTAAAGTATTTTCCGATACTTTTGCCAATAAAAAGACGCTTTGTTTTTCAAATTGTAATTTTAATTATACTTTCTTTAATTTTACTAAAATTCCTATTTTTAAATGAAGTTTTATTTTCGCTAATTTTTTAAAAATTTATTTCTAAAAAGAGTATTCAGGTTCATCCCTTGCTTGAACCAACGTAATAAATATAAATGAATAATTTATTCTACAGTTCCCGCTTTAATTCTGAGTTATGTATCTGACTTCACTTAAACTTCTGATGTCACTTAAACATTTTATTTTGATGTTAATAAATATAATAATCGAAATATAGAAATTTCATTTAAAATAATTCTGATAAACAAAGATATAGGATTTAAATACCTACCTTGGCGTATTGGTTGAATAATTTTAAACATAGAATAATTAATTCTATTGTAAAGAAAATAATTAGAACTGTAAATTCAAATAAACTGCCAAAATTATTTTTAAAATTGAAAAATAAAGCAGTTTAAGTGAATTTAATGAAGGGTAAATGAATAAACATCAAGTTATGTGATGATAAAGAACCCAGATTTGAAAATTTGTTCAAATATTTAAAAATTAAATCAATATTTAATAGATTTAGTATNAACATATTACTTTTAGCATGTTATTTATTTATATATTTGTCTGTTCGTGCTCCAGCAATTTTTTAAATAATGAATTAAAATTCGGTATTTAAGATTCTTTTTCAAACCCTTGGATGAGTTAACGGTTAACCGATACGAAGTTATATACATACATACAAATTCGTTCATGGACCTGTTTTGTGGCTCTTCTAGTTCTAGAAGAATTTGAATGGCTTGGATAAATTAAAGTTTCTCCACCTCGAAGATTGTATATATATATATAATGTACCCACGTGTGATGCACCATTTTATTTACAATTCCTAGATCATTTGTCAATTAGTCCCATTGGTGAATCATAGTTCACCAATTGGTCCTGTCATAGTTAGTCTTCATTTTTTTTAATATCCTTATCCAGGTTACCTAATTTATGCAAATTAAAATAATTCCATAAAGACTAAATTAATAAATATAAATAAATAAATGCAATGTCATTTGATTCCAACATGTATTAATTATTATTAATTTTCAGTGCAGTGGGCAGTGGGTAGCCAATATTATAACATGGACTTGGGCCATTCCTTGATTCATATGTCGTATTTGGACGGTGTTATATTGATGTTTTGTATATAAAAAAATTGTATGTCTGTCAGATAAATTATTTTGAGTAAAATTATTTTAATTTGCCTAAATTAGGAGACCTGGGATTAAGGATATTAAATTAAAATTAAGGATATTTCAAAAAAAGGACACTAATAATGACTGGACCTATTGGGGAACAATATTGCCAATGGGACTAATAACAAATGATCCAGGAATTATAAATACAATGCTGCATCACATAATACATTTAATAATAGCATGATCTAACAAATTTTAAGGAACTGTTATGTATATATATAAGATATATACTATAATATTTGGTTATTGTAGGACTGAAGATGGCTCGGAATGACCCAGAACGTCTCTTGTAGTTTGATGTGAAGAATATATAAATAAAAAATATNTATATATATATATAGAATGTGTATATAGGAAATGAAAAACTCACGGCTGTGATTTATAGTAATCAAGAACAGGTGGGATAGAGAGCGTGAACACACAAAAGGAAAAAATGAAAAAGTGTAAAATTTTCGGTGATTTCTCTCCCTTCTTTGTTGCTTTGTAGGTTGGAAATGTTGATTTAAAAATAAATATTGTGGTTGATTTTTTGCGTTATTATTAAGTAAAATGTTAGAGGAGTTGGAAAAAGAAATAAGAAGTGAAAAAGATTGAAGCAAGCTCATTGTACTTGTGGGGGGTGGGAAGAGAGAAAAATTGACAGATAGAGATAAGATAGCGGGCAGAGGTGACAGTAGGGGCGCTAAAGCGAAGGAAGAAGGGTATCTAATGAAAAAGAAGGAAGGTCCTTTGTCAGTAAACCCCCGGGACCTTATCATTAGTGATAACTGCCTGATCCCAGGTCCTCTTCTCCAAGGACCTCTTCAGAGACACTTTCATCCGATCCTCACTAGTTTCTTAACCTTCACTTTAGCGCCAACTTACTTATGGAATCACACGATAACCTCCCTGCTCCTCAACTCGTAACTTCATCCAGTTCGCAGTACATTTCCTAAGTTCTAACTGGCTTCCATTACTGTCATGTATTGTCATGTAGAGTTAACATTGATACAGAACTTATTACCAATATCAATAACATTCTAGAATTAATAATAATAATTGAGATTCCTTTTAATATTAATTTACATTTATTAATTTAAAGACTTCTTTAAATACTAAAGAAGTCTTCCAGTTCGTTCCCAGCTTTTCAAACACTATTGTTATAGAGCTACTGAAAATTGTCGAAATAGTATTGATTGTATTGAAAAATTGTAATTAATATCAAGACTCTTGTTACATGAATGTGTTACTCGTACTTTTCAAGGCTTATAGTTTGGCTTCCTATCAGGCTTTATTTGAAAATCTATGTTCCGTGAAAAACATGGTACTTTTAAAAACATAAAATAACAACTACATGGAAGTAAACATAATAGATAAAAAAAAAAAGTCTATATTAAATCCATTAGCGTGTACTTCGCTTGACGGAGAAGCTGCCCAATGACAGTACTCATAATCACTATTTACAATATTTACCGATTGTTTTTTTTTTCATATTATTATTACGATTTGTTGGCATATGAGGAGGTCACGCGTCCATTTCTTATTCTGGCGACGTGGTGGGTTATCAGGATTGGTAATACTGGATAGAGCTTGGGCTAAAGGTTCGGAACGCATGGAAAGCCCAGAGTGGAATTGAATAAAACGGGTTGTAATAACGTCTTTAACATATCTGTGGAGTAAAGAGTTAGCGACGTAACAGAGTGTATCAACTATGATTCTGAAGATTTTGGATTGGAAGGACTTCGTTGGAATTTATAATATAATATTCTTTGGATGTTGGATGGTTTAGCAGTTCCCCACAGTTCGACTCCATACGTCCAGATAGGTCTCAGTAACGTCTTCTAAATGGTGAGTTTGTTAGTCATTGTTTAAGTTGACTTGTGGCTTAGTAGGTATTATTGTGCAACAACAAGTGCAGAATGTAATAACTTCTTCTGCAATAAAGTTCTTATTAATAAAAAATATTAAATCCATATTTGGAAATATGTTTAATGCATTTTAAAAGTTCCAACAATCTTCAATTTATTATTCTGAACTTATAAGGTAAAGTAGAAACCATTTCATAACATTTCTGTTACATTTTAACATTAGAAATCAAGCTATTCACCCAGGTACCATGACGCGATTTTCGAGAAAAAAAAATGCACCAATCCGACATCGGATAATTAAAAAATATGATCCCTTAAAATAAATATACATATTTTTTTTCTCTATAAACACTCAAGCGTCCCCAATTTTAAAAATAATGAAACCAAATTCAATATTTAATCTTTTTCTTACAAATTTTTAGGTGTGCATATTTACTTTTTTTTTTAATACCAAAAAGTCAATATGGTAAAATACAGTCAATAAAATAAAATAAAGCACAAAATAAAAATAAAAATATGCCTAAAAAGAAAGATAGAGAAAAATTAAAGTTTCTCCACCTCGAAGATTGTGAAAGACGAGAGGGTAGAGACAAGGTAATAAGAATACGGCATCAGAGTCTTTGATGTCCGTTAGTACACTAAGATTAGACTCTACTATCTTTTTGTTTTTTGTTTAAATTTTTTTGTTTTTGTTAATTGTTAAAGAGGTCAAAAAATTAACAGAATACCAACTAAAATATACAGTTCCAAAGAGTTTGACTCTCATTGAGTAACTGGAATACATATTTCTAATCTATATTTTATGGCCAATGTTTAAAATTTAAATCGAGAATTAAATTTAAAAGATATATAATAAAATTGAGAGACTTTTAGTATTGAACTGACACCACCGAGCGCAGTTTCCAATTGGAATTCCTGCCGCTCTTCAAATCAAATTCCATCACTTTCCTTTCACTATGAAGTGAAGTCACTCGGTTTTATCCGTTCATACTTATGAAATGCTCGTATAAACTGGAGTATTTTCTTTTTAAATGCTCTTAAGATCTAGGTTTTTTTGTTTTGATGAATTAGAAATCTGCTAAGTTTGAGCAGATCCTGCGGAACAGACATATGCTTTAAAAGCTTTGTCATATGATTTGACAGACATTTGACCTATTAGTTAATATTTATATCACTAAAGAACGACTTATACTTAAGCAGACCGAAGAGAGAAGAGATAATAAGTTTGTACTGTTAAATGTACTTAAGCTTGAGCCATTAGAGGAAAATGTAAGTAAAATAATACTAAAGAACTAATAGTCTCTCTCTCTCTCTCTCTCTCTCTCTCTCTCTCTCTCTCTCTCTCTCTCTCTCTCTCTCNAGGTGTTTCTTTAAGTAAAGCTAATGATTGTGATTAATAACTTGTGTGTAAAGAACAAAAATAATATTAATTATTTAATAAAAATGTGATAAAAACATTCTGTGATTATTGAAAGAACATAACAACAACCTCCACTCTTTATTGTCCTTACGATGGCGTGCAATGTGAGCCGAAACGTCGGTGAATAATAATAAAAACATGCACTTTTTAGTGATATCTATACATACATCTAAAGCAAATGTATTTTCCCTAAGATAATAAGCTAAATGACTTAAAACTAAAATAAGTTATTAAAAATAACAAGAGAGGGATGATTGGTACACAAGATAGCGTGAAAAGTCGGCTCTTGTTTATATTGAATTTCTTCTCAAGTGTAGTCTGCAGAGCAGCCAATCTACTCAGCTAACAAAAGAAAAAACCTGATGAAATGCTTCCCTAATATTATTATCAAATTAAAGTTATAATTAAAATTACTTTAAAATAAAATTGTTATTGGTAATAAATTATGTTATTTATTTATTGACCGGTTATTTAGCAGTAAAATGAAAACATAAATTTAGTTCATTTTAAATTATTAATGTTACTGAGATTAAGTAAATACGTAGTGATGCATTTTGCACATTTAGTGATTTATGTACAACATATTACTTTTAGCATGTTATTTATTTATATATTTGTCTGTTCGTGCTCCAGCAATTTTTTAAATAATGAATTAAAATTCGGTATTTAAGATTCTTTTTCAAACCCTTGGATGAGTTAACGGTTAACCGATACGAAGTTATATACATACATACAAATTCGTTCATGGACCTGTTTTGTGGCTCTTCTAGTTCTAGAAGAATTTGAATGGCTTGGATGGATTTGAATCTTCCTCTTAGAGTGAATAGTCATTTCGTTGTGAACATTCAGTAGATTTCATTGACAAACTTTGCTTGTTTAGCATTATTTGTTTTTGTTTGACTGTTTGATAGTTTTGAACCCAGCATTCTCTTAATAGCGGCTTGTTTTAACACAACAAAACAAAGGGTCCAGTTCGTATCCCTGGTTCCTTCAATTTGATGAAGACTACACGATCTCTTTAAACTCTACCTTGACTCATCTACAGACTTCTTCTATGATCTCCTAATTTGTATTAACCTTCATTCGATTCGTATTAGGACACTGGAAATCTTCCTTTTCCAATAAAATTTCTTTCCTATTGACTCCTCATTGTGTAAAATTTAGCGTCCTTGAGAGCCGGACAAATGTACACATAACGATAGCGTAAAGAATTAAACGCTATAATATAAATAAGTTTATATGTGTAGCTAGTACTTTACTATCGGTTATAACCTCTGTTTGTTTTGTGTTGCAGATGCTTAAGGACTAAAACCAGCCCGACATGCCACTCATACTAATCCTGCCTGCCCTGTCTCTGGTCCTTGGATCTATCCCAGGACCTTCTGCTCTTCCCAGTAAGTATTTCTGAATGAAAATGAATTTTTTTTTAAATCTAAAACATTTTAAATCTAATGAAAAATTAATAAAATGTAAATCCAACTAGTTGAGAAGAAGGATTGGTTGGGGATTCGGTCTTGGAATTTGAATAAATAAAAACTAATTTGTAAACAAAAGTTTTAATTATAGCAATGTTTCGGCCACTTTAGTTATTTATTAGGATTTAGTTATCCTAGATTAGGAAATTTTCACCCTCCATCACCTTCATTGCCCTTAAGAAGGCCGTAATATTGTGCCGTTAATTCCAATTTCGATTAACTTATCTATCAATAATCTTCTCCAAATGGTATCAAACGCATTTTTTTATGTTCAAGAAAACTGCCAGCGTTTTCTTGGCCACTGTATGATTCAAATTAATAATGAAATGTGGGATTACATTACCACAATTATCAATATGATTTGAAATGTACTTATTTTCCTTCTTCTTTCGTCCATGCACGAAGACAAATATGATTTACAGGCGAAAGGCTTGCTGAGGCTCACCACAGATAGCACCACTCTTCAGGGGTGAACTGTATCTGTGCGTATGGTGAGAAATTTGAACAGTTGTTTGTTTTTTAAACCAATATGTGATCATGTTAGTGTAATATAGGTGGAGTTAACGTTGAATTCTGTTTGTACGTACACATGAATAAATGTGAAAGTCACTTACTTCGTAGCTTGATGTTCTTTTGTTTTCTTACAATTTCAATTTATATTCCCTATGTTTTGACATTCCATAAATCTCTATGGCGTGAAAATTTAGAATAAATATTAATCTAACAACCGGACATGGCATTCGATTGAAAAATACAATTTAATATAATCTTAAGTCAACTAGATACATTCAATAGTAGAAAAACACGTTTAGCCTATTGAATACCATGAAGGGTCATTGAACTTTAATATATATATAATTTTTTTTTGTTTTTTGTTCCAGTGACGGACTACTCACAGCTGAATCACGACGAGCCCACTCACTGGACTAAAGCAGCTACTACCGGAGGTACCGAGGCCGTAAAAGTAGACGAGCAGGTTACATCTGCCAGTGGTACTTGGACAGAAAACGTTACGGAACCATCGCTGAACAAGACTGGGAGTACAGAGCTGGAATTTCCAACGGCTGAGCCTCGCGCTACTGAAGGCACCGAATTCGAGGAGACTACGACTGAGGAGCTGACATCTTGGAAGCAGACCACCAGTGAGCACACTACCTCTGAACAGAGCACTCAAGAGCCTACGACTAGGCCTGAGCCTACGTCGACTCAACCAACTACCCTGGAGATGAGAACGACTGAACGAACAACCACAGAGCAGGTTACGACTGAGGCTACAATTTCAGAAAAAGTTTACGAAGAACAGTACTACCGCTATGATGTGGATGATATCAGGAACTTATTTACGGGTGATGAAATTACTGAAAAGCAAGAAATGTCCGATGATGACATGGATAAAGTCCTTAACAATAATTTCAGGAAACAAGAAGAAAAAATAACGACTGACTACAAGGAAGGCTTTGACAGTGGACAAGAAGAGGAAGAAATAAGGAGAAATGATGCTCTTCTGCCGACCATCGACGACAATTATGATACACCGTTCAAGAAATGGGACAGAGAAAGTGAAGAGCAAGAAAAACTATTAGAAAATATCGTTTATCAAACTAATGACACATTTGATATGGAAATTGATCGTGATGCTGAATCTCCTTGTCGATGGTTCCTTCTCCTCTTAGCTGGAAATTCAACAATAGTTAGACTTAGACAAAAGGATTTCGCAAAATATCTTAAGCTAAACCTAGCTGCCAGGCTCTCCCTCGAATATGATGAAGTGAAAGTTAACAAAGTAATTTTAGCTCCTCCTCGGTTGATGGTAAATGTCAGTGTAGTACCTTCGGGGACGGGAAACTTAGACGATGAATTTGATTTGAATGAAAGGCTTTTCGGTGAAGAAGAGGCGCCTTTACATAAGCTTGCTGAAACCAATGCCACTTTATTGGAACTCTCAGGAGAAGAATATCATGTAGTAAGATTCTTAAGCTTGAGATCTCATCAACCAGTTTCATTAGATGAAGCCTCAGCTGAAACCATTGCAGTAACTGACCGTCATTCAGATATTCAAAGTGTTATTTACATAGGTATTGGTGGTGCTTGCATAATCTTGTTTATCCCACTCGTCATGGCTTTATGTAAACTTTACATAATTCCAATTAAAATTAAATGGCCGTGGAAAAGAGATAAATTATTTCCAAATCTTCCGAGGCATCAAAGAATGACTGAACCTCCATCTGGGCCACTAGTCATCTACTCTGGTGCTTTTGTTGATCGCAATGGTCCGCCATCAGGCAGCTGGATTGAAGAAAATTACGTACGAGATGAGCAAAAATTGGAGAACCCTCTTGACACAATGATTGACACAGGAGTACTTGAAAATCACAAATTTCAAGTGGACTCTCGATTGCACATTCTTGGATGCCGGCCAAACCATCTTCTTCTGCCACATACTCCTGTAAGGCACAAGAATCTAGATGTTAGGATAACTAGAGGGCTGGATAACCCCAACTATCAAACATAGTTTGCTTCATTAAAAATTTAAATCCAGTCATATTATTCTAACTCTGATCTAAGAATATGTATGAAAAATGGGTGTTATTCTAGATCTAACATCAGATATCCAAATGCAATCCTTTCATGTTTCCTAACATAACATTTCCAAAAGAGAAAAATTATTCTTCCAATAAATTTAATTGGCTTTCATATTCCTAATGAACTGGAAGAATATAAATTATACAAAAATAATATTTTCAGTGTGTATTGTTGTTGAGGGTCATTATTACTGTTATGGTTGTCATATTATTTTATGTTTATTTAGACAATAAAGAATTGTTAACTGTCATTAAATTGTATAAATGTTTTCCTTGTCTTCCAGAGCAAATATTTCTTATATTGTTGAGGAAACTTTCTTTTCTAGATAAGTTATAAGTTATGTTTTTTAATAAATGTTTTGCATATTAACAAATTAATTATCATTTTATAAGATCTTATTCAACAACTCTCTGTATAGAAGCTATGTTTTTCTTCACAGATTCTATTGTCTTAATTAATTATATCTAAATTATATTTCTTTACTGCAGAATGATTGTACACTATTAATTTCTATATAAATTTAATATGCTTCATGATTCAGGTATAATTACCCAACACTATTGTACCAAAATTTATATAATTAATTGATGTCTGTATATTATTAATTAAGATGTATAAAGAGTATTTTTCCTCAAAATACTTAGCATGTAGTAGTACAAGAGTACATACTTGAATTAAAACACTTCTTTTTTGACGATCAATATGGCAAAATGAATAATTCAATATCTTATTTCTGTGCACCAATATATGTAAGCTTAGATTACAATTATGAATCGTGTTAAATTATACAAATTTAATAAATGTCAGTTCATCTCTTTACATTAATCTACAGTGTTTAACAATTTATGTATTTCTTCTTATTCATATATGTAATGTTTGATTGTGAATGTAAAATATTACTGTATTTTTGAGGCTGGCAAAGAAAAGTTCATTATGGTTGAATATTTTACCTTATTTGCTGAAACTCATCGCTCATAGGTTCCTCTGCAGCTAAAAACCCCATGCTGAACTCAGAGCAGAGACAGTGTTTTATTTTTTTCTAAAATATAGATAATAATTTCATAATATTGATACATTTTTTTTTTTTTTACCAAGTGCTTTAGGTAGTTTCAATGCCTATTGTTTTTATGACATGCTCCTGGTAATACTCAACCCACCTTCAGTGAATGGACAAACAGCATGCCATAACCCAAAAGCAATATAATAATTAAACTCCCCCTTGGGAAGAATAAGCATATCCATATTTATATAAATTTGTGGCAATATGGATCAATATCAATTTGTAGCACTGATAGTCTCAATGGACAGAATAGTTTGTTTGATTTTTAAATTCATCATCACAATTTGCAGGCCAATGAAAGGGAAAAAAAATAATTTTCATAGATTCAAGATGCTAGGGTCTTTGTAAAAGAAGACAAAAACAATCATTCACTATATCTCAAAAGTATGTTATGCAGTAAATCTGAAACCTGTGGGAAGTTATATAACACAGGAGTACCCATTTGGGTTTCCATACAGGTCTGAAAACTTTATAATAGTTTAGTGGCTAAGCATTTGAAAAGAATATCAGCCAAATTAAGGGAGATTTTTTTTTATTATCAAGAAATCTAAAATCCTTAAATTTAAATATAAATTCTTGTTCACCAAATTGTCAAGGCATCACTTATCAAGTGGTTCTTGAGTTCACACTGAGAATTAACTATTTTGTCCACGTTTCCATTTATAACAAACAAATTTTTACCAATAAATGCATTAGAACTTGGTCGATTGAAAATATACCATTTTCTTATGCAATAAATTAGAATATATATTACTCTTTATAGGTGCACTTATTTATCTTTTATAATATCTTTTTTATTAAATTGTAAGTAGCTGCTCACGAAGATGGTCAAATGCAGTATTTTATCCATTTGATAGGAGCCTTGTTATAGTAATATGATATATGGTTTAATTTTAAATTCTTAAACAAGTGCAAGAATCTTTTTTCAGTTTAATAGTTTCATAATAGCATACTTTTAATTTTGTGAACTAAATTATTTTATTTGGTAAATCAATTTTTTTTAAATGACTCAATTATAAATTTTTTTTTACAAACTTTTAGAAGTTTTCTTTTTAATGTTATTATTTTATCATATTTAATAGGTAACATTGTATTTAATTCTAACATAGCCCATTTTGTTTTATCCCATGCGCATTTTTTTAATCATAAATTGAAACCAACTCTGGCACTCCCTTTCTTTGATCCCCTCTTAATTATAACAGTTATCATACAAGGACTATTTAATTAATGGTTTTTAATTTTTAATTAAGATAATTTTATAATCGTTATTAAATTGTAATTCAATCAATTAAATGTACTAATCAATCATTGATTTCAATAAAATAATTCTAAAATAATGTTTCTGGAGACAAAATTAACTTTGCAGTTGAGGACACAACTATCCAGTAAGATTTGTTACTGGAGGTCATGACTAGTGAAGATTTAAGTCATGTAACTCTAATTGTGCAGCAGCTCACTCAAAAATTTAGTAAAACATCCTGGGTTCAGCTTTGGGGGCAGTATGTACTTTATTTTTCCAAGAAGCATTTATAGGGCTATTCAAAAACAAGTTTCTATAGAACTGGTGTAATTATTATAATTAACAATTTATGCTTCAATTGTGGTTTTATATTTTTAATCAAAATAATTCAAGCAAAAATTAGTATTTAAAATTATTTTAATTTAGATTTTTTTGTGTTGAAGAAAGGTTCAGATTTTCAGAGAATCATAGCGGTGAAAACCATCAGCAATAAGTATTAATATCTTTGCCATAGATGTGTGAATAAAGAGGTAAAAGTCATTATTTTGAAAAAATGGTTTTAAATCAAATTCTTGTTAAGTGTGACTGAAAAATGAAAAAGCCGATTTTCTTGCTATAGGCTTTACCAATGAGAAAATAAAGCTGAAGTGAATGAAAGTACGTTTCCCACGGAACAAATCATTGATTAAATGATTTATTTAAAAAATATGTAGCTTTTGAACTAGTCTCTCCCACAGCAGCTACAAAACCAAGCAAGTTTTCTTTTCTTCAATTATGTTATATTTCATCTGTTATTTGAAGAATCACTGTATTATGAATATCGATGAGTCTTTTACATTTGACAAGTGAGGAGGTGGCCGGCCAACCCCTTGACTTCTTCAATATTTTTTTTGATATGCCTTTTTTCATGACAAAGTACAGTGGTGAAAGGGTTCTAATTCAATTTTATTATTTAATTGATTAAAATATTTTTTGCAAAACTTATAATTGTGGAATCATTTATTTATGAATTATTATTACATTAAACTACATCCCATTCCGCTTGAACGGCTTCAACCAATTTTTCATAATAAAATAAAGCTAAAAATATGCTAAAGAACCTAAGTCTAAACTAAAAAAAAAAAAAAATATTGTATTTTGTTTAGACCATATTCTGGCATCCCTTAAGTAAGATTGGTCAGCATTTAAATATATTTTTTGAAAGTTTTGTCATGCTGACAGCATCAATGCTTGTTTGACAAAATGAATCCATAATTTTGAAAGCTACTAACACCCCCTTTGTCAAAAGACCATAAAAATATTAGGTTTTCAAAGAAACTATACGAAGAAGTCCAATGTATCTTATAGGTGCTACATTTAAGAAATAAGGTTTAAGAGAAGAAAAACAATTTAATGCAAGGGAATAAAATAAAAAATCTAACTGTCCAAGCCAGGGATGGGATAGCACGCTTGCCTGTATAGAAGGAGATCCAGGTTCATGCCCTGGCTGGGACAGTTAGATTTTTTATTATATTTCCTTGCATTAAATTGTTAAAAATTTACGTGGGATATTACACCACAATTAAATTAATATTTACAAATGAAAATTAAAAAAGTAAAAAACAAGAGTCGATAAATAACTAGATAATGTCAGCTCGTTCGAGCATAAGACGATGTATTTGTCTTTCTCGTGGGTTAGGTTCTCCCTAGTGTGTTGGAAATTTAATAATAAGTTATCTAGCTAGTCCCAGTAGTCTAATGGTAAAATTCGTGCCCGGTAAGCAGGAGTTCCAGGTTCGAGTCCTGGCTGGGACAGATAGATTTTTTACTCTATTCCCTCTCATTAATTGTTTAAAATGGAAATTGAGAGGTTTGAAATCTTATTTTCGTATTATTGTGTTTTATATTTATGTTTGACATATATAATATTTGTACTAAAAAGTATATGTATGGAGATATTTAGAAATTAATATGTTAAATGGAGGATGTTAAGTGGCTATTATTGCCTTCATCTACTGCTTGTAGATCATAACTTGCAAAGGGACATGAGTATTCAGCTTAGATTACGCAACTCCTGCGTGAGGGATGATCCTACACGCAGCAAATGCCCAGGGCACTTTATCTCTGAAAATACATTTCTTCAGCCCGAAAATACAATAAAATATATATTCTCACAATTTTCAAGTGAAACTTTTTGAAACTCCTCTCAAAAGCACGGGTCACTTGTTTTTAGAGTTCAAGCACCCTACAAAGTCTACCTGTGAGTACTTCTGTACCAACCCCCCTTTTTTGTCTGTATATTTTTCTTCTGGTAATTCACTGAGAACCGCCCTCATTACCCTGAGAAAATTTTAGAAAATAATACGCAGATGATCAAAAATGAAAAGAAGAAACATTCTATGTAATTAAAAATGATACATTTTCTAAAATATATTTCAGTCTCTTTCGAATGCATTTGAAAAAATCAGAAAACAACAAATCTCAACAGATAAATAATTTCCTGTCACTTACATGTTCTTNTATATAATATATAACACAATAAAATAAAATAATTCAGAAATAACATCTGTAAGTTGGGTAAATATAGTTCAAACATAAATAATCTAACCACAAACAGAATTTTAGAAGAAAATTCCTGTGATTGGTTGCTTACTAACCTTTTTTATAATTGTTTATGGTGTTAATTTAATTCAATAATCTGTTTACAAATTATTAAGAAGCCTAACTCAAAAAACAAAATAGATGACTGTAATAATTTCAATACATGACGCGGAAATTCAAGATATGTATTTTCAGGAAGGCAGTTTAACTGTTCAATGCAATAAATTTTATTAATATCCAAAATAAACTTATTATGAAAGATTATCTTAAATTGTTGGAAAAGGAATAATATATTTTAAAGAGTATAAAATTTGCGGTTTCAATCCATTTAAAAACCCATGTTGAACCACATTTCTTTCATTTTCAAACAATATTAGTTGAAGTAAAAGATTATCAAAGGTGGAATAAAATTTGAAAAAAGCAATGAATTTATTATATTTTTAAATTTCAAATAAATAATATTATTTTTAAAGTAAGGCCAAATTACTTTCAGCCTTCAGATTTCAACTTTTATATAATTTAAGAAAATATCTTTTAAATACAATATCTCCAGTAAAAACATTGCCAATTTTTGAGGAGAGGTTTTCAAAAGGTATCAAAAATTGATCTTAACCCATCTCTTACTTATTAGTTAGTACATTGACTATGTTTTCAAATGTTGTCATGCCAAATACATAATGAAAATAAAACAACTCAACCAATTATTTTATATGCCTACCATTGAAATGAAATAACATTCTTATTCAAGAATATTATGTTTTAATTTTAAAATATCCTCAAATACTATGAAGGCTAAATAAAGATAAAAAAGTAAATCCACAATAATCCCCTAAATATTTTCAATGTGCTTAACATAACGATGTCCATATTTACCAGACATTAGGTAGCAATACATTCTATGGTGAATTTCAGATGGTCCACTATCATATGACACATTTACAATGTGTGGTTTTCAAAAAATTCTAGATGCTTGTTTAGAAGGACCATTGGCAGCATATATTTATTTCTCAAGAGAATTTTAGATAATAGTAATGAAGTAGGAAATTAACTTACTTTAAAAAAAATAATAACAGATATTATTTTTAGAAAAACTATAAAAACTGTCTAATGATTTGGTATTTGCTTAAAGTTGTTTAATGCTTAAAAAATAAACCAGTAAAGATTGAAATGATGAGCCAGCCAATCTCAAAAATGAAATAATAGATTTTAAAATAATACAGTTGTTTGTTATTATCGAATAATTTTCTTTACTCAGATATTTATTCTTACACTGAAACCTTCTATGAATCATACTTCTCATACATAAATAAATCAAAGCCATCCTAGAGATTTAGCCCAATACATTAGCTTTATTTGATAAATTTTATAAATAAACGTCATAATGGATGTTGAGGTCTAAGAATAAAATAATAATTACAAGGCAAAACAGACATGGCCATCAGTTATTAAATATTTATAATTTGTAAGTTTACTTTTTAGTATAAGGGTTTTCAATGAATGATTGGAGAAGAAGGAACTTCATATATGTTGCTTGTAGTAAGCTCACTTGAAATGTTCGGTGTAGTTGTAGACATACAATTTGTCCATGGCCATGTCAACATTAGCTTTTGAGATTAAGTTTAAGCTTGATGTTTATTTAGTCAGTATCTAGTCCAAATGTCGTCCTTTAAATTAATGTGATTCCCTGTGAATATATGTAAATAGCTGATTCTATTACTAAATAAAATAAATATAAAGTCTACAGCCTTAATTCATCCTGAATCTTTTTAAATTTCTTTTAAAATATAATCAATATTTTCAAGAAAGGAGATATTTGTGACAAGAAGCTCTTCCTACTATGCAATTCTGATGAGTAAGTTATAAGACCACTACAAAAAAAATCGACATGGAACAGGTATGAAAATTATTAAATGATTGCCATTCATCTCTGTTTCGTGAGCTAGAAATTATTTTTAATTTGTATGTGTATCTATGTATATAAGTTTGTATATAAGTTGATCTAAAGAGGAACTTATATACAAAGATACTTTTCTTAATTTTTGCATTTCTTAGAATACTACAAATTTAGCCCAGAAAAAATTGCATTTCCCTGGGTCATCAGCTTCTCGTAAAGCCCATTTCCGCAGGGAAATACAATTTTTTTTCTGTGCTAAATTTGTAATATTCTAATAAAAGCAAAAGTTAAGAAAATATTTTTGTACCCAAATTCCTGTTGTGAGCAACTTATACAAGATATAACTTCTAGCAGATAAGAACAAGCTGCACTTTCTAAAAATTATGAGAAAAAATACTGGAAATGTTTCACGATCCTATGCCTGCTTTTCAGGAATTAAAATTAAGAGAACTGATGGGGAATAAAAGTGTGCTCAAAATTAAGACTTCTAAGGCTTGCAATAAAAAAGTACCGGTTGTTTAATAAATTTTGCGGTTCAATAAGAGGGGCGATAATACAACTCTAATTTTTTTTGTTATGTTAGAATTTTCTTTATATAAACGTATGATAATTTTCATTTCAATCTTTCAATACATTATTTGTTTACAAGTGTCGAAGTGCCACAGTATTTTTTTTTTTTTTTTACAATGAAAAAAATTAAGTATCTCGCAATGATTGAAGGTTTAAAAGCAAAGGAAATTTATGTACGAACGTTGGAAGTGTATAAAGACTCTTCGCCTTCAATCAGTACAGCAGAAAGATGGGTTGCTGAATTTAAATGTGGTCGTACAAGCCTTGAAGACGAACCACGTCACATCAAGAACACCAGAAATCGTGGAAAAAATACGGGATTCATAACTATTAATGCGACTTGGGTGTATCACCATGCTTCTGAATCAAAACAAGAGGCTAAAAAGTGGTGTGAACCTGGTTCGTCGGCTCCGAAACGTGTTCGTATCCCAAAATCGGCCAAAAATGTATTAGCATGAGTTTTTTGGGATGCGAGAGGAATTTTGTTAGTGAATTACTTACAAACCGGTAAAAAAATAAATCATGTATATTATTGCAACCTTTTAGACCAGCTAAAGAAAATATTTGTGAAAAGGACCCGGTTTGCAGAAGTAAACCTTATTTATTTTTTTTTTTAATCAAAATAATGCATCGCATCACAAGAGCATTTTGACAATGGCTAAAATCCATGCATTAGGATGCAATTTGTTGGCGCATCCACCAGATTGCCTCCTAGCGACTTTCATTTGTTTCCAGACTTCCAGACTCCAGACAAAAAAGTCATGCGTGGAAAGCATTTCAAACCATAAAATTGTGTTTTCACAACAATTGTATGAGGTAGAAGGGATCAACTCTCAAGCTTAATTGGCAGTGGGCCGGCTTTTGTCCAGAAATAGCAGCTTACCCAGAGCCATGGATGTTTAGAATCAGTTGATCAGCTTTAGCTATTCCCTCCTCTCGTGATATAAACTAGTTGAACGGGAGGCTTAAAAATGAATAAATCAATAAATAAATACTTCTTCCGTGCTTGACCATGTGAAAAGTTACTTTTTCCCGAGCTATCGTACATCATGCGATGACTTCTTCAGAGCTGAATGTAGAATGAGCTCATCATGTTTTCTCATTCTACTTCCAGCTATAAAAAAAAAAAAGTCAAAAAGCGATTTGCGAAAGCTCAGCAAAAAGTAACTTTTCTACATGATCAAGCCCGGAAGTAGTATTTATGAATGAGCCTGGAGACCGTGGAAGCCTACGTGAACATTTAAATCAATAAAGTTAAAAGCCTATCTAAATTGCTATAGGATGGTATATACTATCAGGACCAAGATATACTATCTTGACGCAATAAGCTGGTCAAGAAAGTAACTAAATGAAAACTCAAAGATTGAAAACAGGAGTATAAAGTGGCCTGGATGCTGAATAGTGTAACCAGTAGTAGACTTCCACTATCTCGTCTTCTTCTGGTGGTTCTCAAGATCTTCAATCGGAGCGGGACGCTCTAAAATACTCCCAATATCCTGATTTCTTTGATTAAGGAGTTTCCTATAATACTCTTGCCATCTTTCCAGGACTCTTCTTTCGTCATTGAAGAGTGACCCATCTTAAGCTTTGAAGGCAGTAAATAGGAGCTGAAAAGGATGGTTAATTATACGGTAGAATTTCTGGGAGTCATTTTTTGTTTGCGAGGATTCAAGGTCGTCCAGCTCCCCTATTCTTCAATGTCTTTTCTTCCTCTGGGGGAGGTGCTTCCCTAGCCTTCTTCTCGGCAAGTACTTATCGGTATGACCACGAGTACGGTCTTGTGCCACTATACGGATGAACGGATAACCGAATTGACGATGGATCAACGGATAACCGGATAAACGATAGATGAACGGGTGAACGATGGATGAACAGATATCTCTCTCATTAACCGGACGTCAAGTAGAATCCTCTTGTTATGGGAGCTAATCAGAATGTGTTGAATCTGATTGACAGCGTCACTATCAGGGGAATTCCAAACTCCATGCAGATATCAAGAAGGGAGAACATAGCACCCACCTATTACAAAACCGCAATGCCAAACTCAATTATCTTTGACCATTATCGTTATATTCCTCATGAAGGCTTTGAACTCAATGATGGTATTCTACGAAGTTGTTTGTGGAGGACAGTACTTGAAAGGAATGTCCATCAATATTATCCTAATTATAAGATCAAAATGTAGCTGGTGACCTGGATGCTTAAGTGGGACGTGAAAGATGCCCTTTAACGTCCCACTTAGGCATCCAGGCCACCAGCTACATTTTGATCTTATAATTAGGATAATATTGATGGACATTCCTTTCAAGTACTGTCCTCCACAAACAACTTGTGATAGATTTGCGACGTCACTTTGTTACTTACCTTTCCGTATGTTATTTATATTGTTCTATGCGTAACTTTCTCTTTTGTTTACTTTTAGTGAGCTATGTTTGTTCTATCTCAATGTATCATTCTCTCTCATATGTATCGTTCTAATGTTCAATAAAACCTTTCTTGAGGTCTATTTTACATCAATTTATTGAACATTAGAACGATACATTTGAGAGAGAATGATACATTGAGATAGAACAAACATAGCTAACTAAAAGTAAACAAAAGAGAAAGTTACGCATAGAACAATATAAATAACATACGGAAAGGTAAGTAACAAAGTGACGTCGCAAATCTATCACTTTCACCCCCCCCCCCCCCTAGGTTTGGTAGTCGTATTGCCAGGCGGGCCTTCTAAGGATCTGCTGACTCTCTGGCACATCCTTGTAACCTCCACCCTTCCCTCTGAACCGGGTGGGAAACTCCAGCCCTTTGATGGGCGACTCTCTGGCTTATGTGAGACACCATTGTGAATTCTGAGAAGGGCTTATTCAATTTAAAATCCACCCCCTTTCAAATCTACACGTAGTACAAACCTTCACCCAATGGTGCCTATAAGGGCCGTGCCCTCGTAGTAGACTTCATTACTTCAGAGGTTTACCGTTGTCCTGTTCCTGAAAACATTTCCTTCTCTCTGGCCCATCACCACCCTTAGATATCTCCTTTGGATAGCCCGGCTTTGCTGGCATCTCCCTCGGTTTGGTTCTTTATCCCTACCTCATGACAGATATTCCTTTTAAAACTCATTTACCGATCCATTTCTGTCTATTGACACACCTCGTAAATTTTATCATTGGGACAGTCCCTTTCACTCCCAGAAATTCGGCCTCTATCCTCTTCTGGGTAAATATTCCTGAATCTAGTTGGCAGGTTTAAGCCTTTTTTTCTCTCTACAAGAGACCACTTCTGGCGACCCTGATTCCCCATCGAATGCTATGTCCTATCTCATAAAACCAGAGACCAACACGTGACAACTACACTTCACGCACTCTTCTATTTTCTCTGTGGAAAAAAGTTTTGCTCTCCGTTTTCTCCACTATCTCAAGCAATGGCCTAAACGACACCCAATTACCTCAGCATCCTACAGCCCCACCTACTTCACTGCACACTCTTTGAGGTAGAGTATTCTTTCCCCTTTCATAAAGCCTTAAGTGTTGGGTATAAGAACCATGAACCTCCATAAAACTTCCAATAAAATAATTTAAATTCTAAAATGTTGCCTCATTAGTCCAGAGAAAATTTTAAAAAAATGGGGGGCCTAAAGTAATTAGTTGGTGCGACCAATAGTATAATTTTAGCTGACAAAGTTTCTCTCACTTAATTCCTAGTCCAAAGACATCTATTATAGTTACATTATTTTCCCTTCAAGAATATAATGAGCACATCCTCTACTAATACCAAGGGCAATTTCCCCTGTTATCCCTGGAAAAAACACTTATGAATAATTAACAGAAAACACTTAACATAACAGTAGTGAAAAAGTCAAAATATTAAAATAATTAATTACCTTTTCATACATTTACAAGCACGTAGGTAATTATGTTACATATGTGTGAGTGTGTGTGTGTGTGTGTGCATGTGAAATATAATTAATAGTGTATTACACAAATATAATAAATTATTACAATATATCATATAATACACCATTACAATGACATAAAATCTTATGCATAACAATAATAAGAACAAAATATCTCTACAGATATATTATGAGGTCCAAACTTAGTAACATTTTTTTACCAAAGGGTCTTGTTGTGGTCTAAAAATAACTTTTAGTAAAAGGATGTCTTCGAGCACCTAAAGTGAAAATTCGATAACCTAAGATCTGGCTGATGCAAAACAATTTGCTTGTTGGTTTTGAGAATTTAAAAAATTAATTTTTCTGTTTTGGTCAATAATTGTATTACAAATTAATTTTAATAAGAGCCCTTATCATTGAAGGAACCCATAAGTTACATTGTAATAATAATTATTATACTAATGTTTCATTCCAATCGAATCAATAATATATATTAAAGTATTTTTCAATGTTCCTCAGTATGAAATAGAAGTATTGAGTATATCTGCAGGAAAACTTCAAGTGAGAGATATTAAGGAGTGGATAACTGCTATCTAGAATAATTAGTTGATGTCATAGCCAAAAAAAAAAGAAAAAAAAAAGCAAAAGATAGTTAAGACAAATTATCATTAAAAATCTAGCACTTTCATCTCCATTTTTGCTGATCCAAGAAAATTTTACATTTTATGGTCAGTGTTGATAAGATTCTAAAAAATAACAATCATACAATGTATTTTTACAGTTGCCTCCCTTTCCACCATTTAGAGTCATGGAAAGAGGGGCTATCTACAGACAGCCATCCCATTTCTAAACATCCATGGGTCAGGACAAGCTTTTATTTATCGATATAAGCTTAGCCCAGTCAGGATTTAAACCCGCAGCGCCAGGATTGGGAAATCCAACAGATCCCATGTTTTACCCTAATGCCCCTAATGCTGTCTCTTTCATTGTAAAGGAAGGAAGAGAAGATGCTATTGGTGAGGATCAGCATGTAAAACTAATAGCAACCCTTTTACACTTAAGTATGAGCAGATCCTTGTAAAAGCATAACTTTTAGACGTTTTTCTCAATAAGCACCTTGGAAGAAGTAACCGAAACATAAACAGGGTTTATGAAATACAATAGAACATGGGGCTGAGGCAGTTCTTGACACTGTCGAAGAATTTGACGAGTCTTCTCTTTAGAACTCCTTAAAGGGGAGCACTTCTACATCTCCTTCAGAGGAATGAGCTGGCAGGCATCTTGGGTCCTAAACAGGCGGCATCTAGACTTAAGACTCGACGATTAGACACTGATGCCATTAGTGTAGGCAGCCAGCGGAACATACTAAAATTTTAAACGGATCACATGAGTAACATGCAATATAAATAATATTTTTTACCAGGTTGACCCTTGTGGTACTCCTGAGATGGTGGGCTTCCTGATGAAGGTGTCAACACCATCTTGAATCAAGAAGGTAAGTCTGCTGAGGTACTCCCTATCCCTAATTAGCTTGACAATCTAAGAGAAGCCATATTGACGCATCAAGCCGACCAGGAGTGAGACCTTGCTAAGAGACAGTCACATGAACACTATTTTCTAACAAATAAAATAAGGGAATGCACAAGGTATTTAAGTATTATTTTACATTTAGATCTCTTATGAGAGTCCAGTAATCACAGCACTCTTAAACCAAAGGCCTCAGTTTCAATGATCACATCACACTGTCCTTTTTTTTTCTGTGATTCTGTTTGTAATGACCCTGTTAATTCCTGAGCTGCTTCTGGAAACAGCCAACCCTTATTGAGTACCACTCTTTATTAAATAATAAGAATCAGACAGTCCAGAAAATTGTACTGACCACACCTACTCTAGAGTGGGTCAGGAATATTCCTCCCTGAGCTTCTATGGCTTGTTGCGAGACTGATTTTTTTCTCTCTCTCTCATTCAGTAAAGACACTAAGTATGCATTGTTAACTATTTCCTGATCTTTAACACCAAACCCTATTAGTCTGCCGTCATAAGATCAATATTCAATCTTTAAGTTTCGTACAAAAACATTTTTCCATATTGCTACAGCAACAATTCCAGGGGTGCAAATGTAGAGAATGATTTTTGGCATGTTATTCTATATTGGACTACTTTAATAGAATTATAATATTGGCAAATTTCAGAAAACCTTATCAGTCCAAAAACACTAGAATACCAGTTTTTAGGGAAGACAGATATTTTTAAAAAAAGAAGGAATTTTACACTTTATACACATATATATGTTATATATATACATATAGTTAAGTAATAAAATATGTTTATTGATAAATATTATACGAAATTTGTACAATTAAGAAGTGGTTACCTGCACAGTAAATTTATTTTCTATGGACTAAAAGATGCAATTAGTTAGTTTTTTTTTCTAAATGAAATTAGGAGTATGGCTTTAAACTGAATTTAAAAAAAATTCTTTGCACAGAAGCTTAGTAAGCTAAGCGATTTCCTCAATATTGCTGTTGATTTTTCCATGTTATGTAAACTCGATACTCATAGAATAAATCTTTTATTAATAAATAAATCCATGTTGAGTCTCAAGACTAATATTATATAGTCTGAACTTAAATATTATGCCCCCTACAGCAAAGGGTGAGGTACTGGGCAAACATCTCCTCGGCCCATCTTCATGGCTATTAAGGATTCTGCAAGTAGCAATCCAAAGTGATTTGCCTCCTGCTGAGAGAGTAGGCAGATGGGCATTTAAGGCCTCATTTTATAAAGCACCTAATTTGTGTTATCTGTGGTATGTCTTTATTTTCAGAACAATGACCTTGAGCGGCAGTAAGCTAGATAGTTTTTTAAGAGAATCTGGGAATGGTTTTTGGGAGTCAGAAGAGTACTTGGTAAATTATGGTTTAATATTAGCCATCCATAAGCATTGCTGAAGGTTAATGGTAAAGGGCTATACTGCATCATATAGTTTATCAGAGGTCTTCAGAGAAATTTGGATATCAAGTGTCTCTTCTATGAGAGTTCTAAACAAAGTCTAGTTGACTGGACCCTTAATGGAAGGCAATTGTTTTGGAGTAGGGGGTCAAGGATAACATTAGAACTGGGCTCTGGTCAGAAGTTTGTTTAAGGTAGTTGTGGAAATATGAAAAGTAGTGAATTTGTTGCAAATGAAAGAAGTCTAGGATATCAGGAAGATGGTGCACATCATTGGGCTAATAGGTGGGAGAGAAAGGACTAGTGGTCATGAGGTTTTGGGATACTGCAGTATACAGACCATCGCTACAAGAGTTGGTCGTTCTCGAACCCCATTGTAAGTGTTTTGCATTTTAGGCTCCACCGGGGAGGTCCAAGGTCTACGAAGAAAGTAGTAAATTGTGGTGTAGTAATTGGCTTATTTGGAGGACAATCTCAATATCAGAAAATTATATTTATTGTCTGAAGAAGTAAAACTAAGATTTATTATTCCTAAAGAAAATATGTCAAAATACATTACATCAAATGAGAAAAAAAAAAAGTTCAAATTCTTATAAGGTGAAACTTTTTTTTTGCGGAAGTTAGTCCAAAAAATAGTTATTCCTCTGATCACAAAGTATTTTGTTGTCATCTAGAGCAATGATATATATATATACTGGTATATATATATATCAGTAAATGCCTAAAAAAGCCCCAAGAAGACTTGTCAAAACCTAACATATTACAGTTTCATTAAAAAAGGCATGACTTTTTTTGATAATACAAGTTGAATAGGACAAGAAGAAGAAAGTAATCACCCAGGTTTTGGATAGACCAAAAGAGTATGAGTGAAGTCATCTCTATCTTCCTAGCTTCATTCTGAAATAACTACCTTAATATATGCCTTTCATTAACATATTATAGATTGTAAACAATAGCTATAATTATTTACATCTATTAAATTAATAAATAATGTTTAATTTAATCACAAGACTTTTCAAGATAAGATAAAACAATGAACTTGGTTTCTCAATTTTAAGAAAAAGGACAACTCATTCCCCTTAATATCATATATAAATATCCTAATTAATTATTGCTTTTCATAAGAATAAATGGTAAGAAATTGCACTGTACATTTAGTTTCTATTACAAACCACTGGAGTTCATTAATGGCTGAAGTCTAACACAGGAAAGGGATTTAAATTTTAATATCTTTGTTATTAATAGCTCTATGAAAAAATTTATAGAACAAATATGAGTACAGTATTATTTTTACAAAATTTATATTCTAAAACATTAGAGAAAAATGCATATAAGGAAAGATATTTTAAGAATGTACTTTTGAGTAAGATCAATAAAACAAATAAGAAAATCGCTAACAGTCCATTGGAACAGCACAGCATTACTGCACACACTTCCAAGTCAGAATTGGAACTAATTCCAGGATTTTTCGAAAAAGCTTAAAAAGAACAATATAATGTTTAGCAACATTAAAGGGAATTACAATTTACTTCCAACCTATTGAATCAGACTGTACAACATTAGGTATGTAATCAAATGTGAATATTTTCACACCACAAGAATTAGAATGAATAAAGGAAATAAAAACTAAAAATAAAATACATTACAAAACTTTATTTATAAGTATATAGTACAGTATCAAAGATCATTTACATATTAAAATTTGTAAAAATGAAATCACAGGAGTTTCAAATCATGAACTCAAAACTTGAGGTCTGATACTTAAAAAAAAAATAGCTTTAAGGCATTAAATGGAGAAATTATCGATTAACTAAACTTTAAAAAGAATAATTTAAATAAACTATAGTAACTTCAGTACCCCAAAATGGTAAACGTTCAAATGTTTTACTTTTCACTCACAGCCTTTTCCACTTCATCAATTACTTCCACCAGTTTCTTCCACTGACCAACAGAAAGTGAAATACCTTTCTTACCAGGCTTTAGTTCCCCTTCAGACTCGTAGTATTCCCTGATGTCGATCATAACTTTGCCTTTAAATTCTCGCACTTTCAGGAATCGTCTTTTGTCCAAAGGCCAGCTTGGTTCTTCATCGTCATCTCTGGCTGAACTTGTCTTGGCTTTCTTCTGCACAGGCTTTTGAGGCTCCCTGTCGTCAGGTCCCGAATCTGAACTAGAATCGCTCCTCTTCCTATCTTTGCGAGGAGCCATATTAATTATAATTACAGATAAAAACTTGACCGAATTATCAATAAGTACTTTCGAGGAGAGGACGCTCGTGATAATGGCTGCCTACCGGCGCCAAAGTGACTAACCTAAATAATCGATAGTTTGATTATAAAATATAATATTTATAAGTCAAATATTATTATTAATTATATTAAAAAACCTCAACGAATTTCAGAAGAATCTTATGATTAGTAGAGAGAAAAGATAGATTTTCAAATATATTATTAGACATCTCCCAATTAAATTATGAAACTTTCCTTTTTCAAGCTTACTCTGAATACCCAAAAATAGATATGCCTATTAATTTTTTTAATACCATTCTTATAATTTAAGAATNTTTAATCTTATTTATTAATAATAAGTTAAATGAATAAAACATAGTAAAATAATATCAAGAACAGTCAGTCACACACTGAAAAAATCCAAGTTTTTCTTTAACATTGTATTTAATATTACATGCTAAATAAGTTCTTAATGTCTTTTAGGTCAATAAAGTATAATAACAAGTGATTTATGAGAAGTTAAAAAGTCCTTACTCTCAAGGCCTTCAAAATACTTTTTGACCAGCGCTCTGCATGAGGTTGCAAATTGTGTATACAGAGAATCTTTGGTCTGTCATCGAATGATAATTTTTTGTCTAGTAACTTAAATCTTCGCACCTTTCATTTATTTGCTGTTATTATCTAGCAGGTATCGTAATTATTGTTTACTCTATATCCAATGCTCAATATACTTTTTTAGTTAATTTAATATAGTTCTACTTTTATTTAGAATGGATCGCCTATTAAGATTGGGAGGTGGAATGCCTGGATTAAGTCAAGCTCCTCCACCTTCTGATGCTCCAGTTGTTGATACAGCAGAACAGGTGTACATTTCTTCCTTAGCTTTATTGAAAATGTTGAAGCATGGGCGAGCTGGTGTCCCAATGGAAGTGATGGGTTTAATGTTGGGGGAATTCGTTGATGACTATACTGTTAGAGTAATAGATGTTTTTGCCATGCCACAAACGGGAACGGTAAATATAATTATTTAAATTTAGTGATATTTCTATCTTAGGGCCTTATATCTCATTTTTTTCTTCATATTGTTTCAGGGTGTTAGTGTAGAAGCTGTTGATCCAGTTTTTCAAGCTAAAATGTTAGATATGCTTAAACAAACTGGACGTCCTGAAATGGTTGTTGGATGGTATCACTCTCACCCAGGTTTTGGATGTTGGCTGTCTGGGGTTGATATCAACACTCAACAAAGCTTTGAAGCTCTTTCAGAACGTGCAGTAGCTGTAGTTGTGGACCCTATCCAAAGTGTAAAAGGTTCAGTTATTATTTTAAAATTTTGTTTTATCTATAAAGAAATTTTTAATCTCTAAAAAATAAATAAATTCTTAAATTTGTAGGAAAGGTTGTAATAGATGCATTTAGGCTTATTAATCCTAATATGATGGTCCTTGGGCAGGAACCTAGGCAAACTACATCAAATTTGGGGCATCTTCAAAAGCCATCTGTTCAGGTAAATTATTATTATTATGAATGATATTAATTTTTTAAGTGGCTTTTTTTTAACTGTTGAGATAATTTCCACATCTTTAGCAAGGTAATGAATAAAATAATTCTCCATCCATAATTTATAGAATTGTTTTTTAGTTATTCCACATCAACTGAATCTCACCTTGTCTAAATGTTTCTTGTAATAGGAGAGAAAAAACAGACCATTAGTTAATGGGTATTAATTCACTACGTTCATTATATGAAAACAGTCATAGGATTTCATAACAATAAAATTATCTTGATAAAGAAACTTTATTAAGTTAAAACATTTTGACATCTGGAGAACAAAGAGTTTTCAGAGTGAGGGGAAAAGGAAAAAAACTGAAGTATTCTCTATATTTATATTAATTATTGACATATAGTTTATTGATAGTGTAAGAAATGTAAACCAACTTATTAAATAGACTAAAGTAATATTATTATAATATTTTTAAGTAAATCAATGTCTACCTTATTCTAAAATACCAAAAATCATTTCATAATATTTATTAAAAAATCATGATTTAGAATACTTAACTGTAGGTTTCATGAAAATTTACTCTATAATTGTTTCAAATTCTTCTGAATACCTTCTTTTTTTTTAAATAATAAATTCCAGAATAATAATACTCAATGTCATTTAAATATGGGGGGTATATTAAAATTATGAAACATAATAATCTGACTATTACAGTCATGTAGGAGCTCTATATACTAAGTAGATTTCCTATGTTTCAGTAATAAAAGTAAATGATGAATTATAATTTAAAAGCTGGAAAGAGCTATGAGCGTAAAAGAAGAGATTCTTTGATAATCTTCAATAAGGATTTAGATACAGAACAGAATAGGGTTTTGAAAAGAGATTACAGATTTTGTACCTATTTGGCCTACAAATTTTTAGTAACAAATAAAAATTAAGATATCAATATTATTAATTTTGATCTTTCCAAATGACCCTCCCCCCCTCTCTTCCTCTGCCTTATTTGATTCCAATCACAAATTTATTATTTAAAAATTTGCAATAAAAAGCCTGAATACCGAATGTGATATCTATATTTTTTAAATAAGAAGACCGAACACTTGTATTTACATTCTCAAATATCTTCCTTAATATGCATTTTTTATTTTTTGCATGTTGTGGAATAAAAATTTTATTTCCTAACCTTTAGGTTTTATGGACGTGTAATAAATACATGTTATAATCAATTTTTAAGGAGGATTGAGAATCTCTCTCCTTTAAAGTAGAGCAGCAAATTTTATATTTGATCATTTCACTCAAAATTATGAACTTTCTCGTTAACGACTGAAATTGGCTATTTGTGTAGGAGAGGGGGTTTGTCAAGAAAGATTAAGTTAAAAAGTAAAAAGTTAATATTTTTGTTGTTAGCTTAAAAAAAAAAAATATATATA
>KZ807137.1:517257-547917 GCA_000696205.2 Oncopeltus fasciatus
CCCCCAAAAAAAAAAAAAACTAATATACAGCTAACCTGGAGATGGAAGGTGGATAGGTAGGCCTCATCTCCATTGGCTTGATGATGTGGAGGGAGGTTTCATCAGAATCAAGTAGAACAGGCCCTTAGCAGAGGCTTAGGTCCTTCATCAACTGTAGCTTCCATCAGTAAGTGAATTACAAAGGTTGAGTGTTCCTTTACTTTTCCCTCATTACAGTCCAGAGTTTGCTGGAAAGCTAATTTGTCATCTACACTAATAAGCTTGGTTTTGCCTTTCTCCAGAAATAAAATCCATGCGTTACCAATATTAAATTCTTCTTTTAGAGCTTTGTTCTATACAACAGTATACTGTCACACAGACATATAGAGACCACACAGGTCTCTATACCTCTTTCTCTCTTTTGGATTGTTCCTATAATCCTCATAAGTCTTGCAAAGTGGAGCAATTAGTGCTTCACAAGTATTTTATGCAAAAATCTTTTAAAAAAATTTTAATATTTAATGAGATCAAGTTATCTTCTATGAGCTTAATATACAACTTTTTTTTAAATTATTATTCAAAATATGAAGTCAGTGTTTTTGAAATGAGTAGTAAGCATCTGAATTATCTAGAAATGATCTTTTACATTATTCATATATATCTAATGGTTTTCAATGGACATCAATGCCCTTCATATATGGTTACATTTATGTTTGTGCGTCAGGTCAAAAATAATATTAGTATTTTAATATTTATTTATAGTTAATTTCAGATTAGTTTTTATAATTACAAATTATTACATTTGTTTATTGTTGTTGTTTTTTTAGGCCTTAGAGGAAGAGGAAAAAATGACCCCCGAGCAGCTTGCTATTAAAAATGTTGGCAAACAGGACCCTAAGAGGCATTTGGAAGAAAAAGTTGATCTCCTGATGTCTACAAATATTGTTCAGTGCCTTGGTGCTATGCTGGATACTGTTGTATTTAAATGAACTCCCTAAAATATCAATAGAATTATATTCTCCCAAAATGAGGATTTTTTCTATTCAATTTTCTTTATATGAATATGCATTTATGCAGTATTAGTGCAGTCATATATATATACCATATTTGAGGTACAGGCTGGCTTAATAAAAATAAAAATAAACACAAATTAAAATAAGTAGTGTAACAAATAAAATTTCAAAATAATTAAAGACATATAATAATATGAATAAAAATTATACATTTTGCTGTAAATTCATAGTGTGCAGTTATGTAGCAGAGAACAAGAAAGAATGATAATGTTGAAGTAAAAGAAGAGAATAATAATAATTGCAAACGACCATAATTTTTTTTTAAAACTGATAATTGTAATAAAAATAATAATCTATATCTCAAGAGTATGACACATATAGTGTGAAGTTTCTTAGGATATAGAGGTGTTCCAGCCCTCTCCAATTTTTCTACGGGAGTATTATCTGTGGAGTTTGATACATAAAGGGATATTTTTATGAGTCATTATAATAGGAAATTTAATTTGAGGATTATTTTATATCATGTTTTATTATTTTTTTTATCTGATGCAAATCAAAAAGATTGAAAAAAACACCCTTTTTACTTAAAAGCCATTTACTTGGCTATACTAAAATTACTGGAAATTAATTTGAGAAAAATTCTTTAGAAAATTTAAAAAAAATTTATATCGTTAGTGAATTGGCTCTAAACAAAATAAAAAATTATTATAAATATGGTAATTGTTGCTGCATAAAATTACCTTTGAATGATAAATAAAAAGGCAATTTCAGAAAGAACTATTGTAAGTGGACGAAATAGGATTTTAGATGTAAACAGCTCCCTAATCCTATAATCTAAGGTTCATTTTTCTCCAACTTAATCTTGTCAATTTACTCATATCTTAGCATTGAGACAATTTGTCAATTTGAGTGATATTCTTTAAAAAATTTTTCTTTTTCCATTGCTTNTTTTTTTTACCATTCAAGAAGAAAAGGAAGTTATTAAACTTTTATTTATTTATTACATTCTGTTAAATTAAAACATTTTATAATTTGATCACCTCAATGAATTTTAAAAACAATAACATTCTATGTCAGGTAAATAATCTAAAAGGTTATTTTCACTACCAATGAATATAGAACTATCATACCTACTATTATACGTCTTCATTGGTTTCTGCAAACCATCTTCTGTGGTTTGCAGAAACCAATGATGACGGATAATAGAAGGTATGATACATTCAATGTCAATCACATGAGGAGGGAAGATGACCAATGACACCACTCTCAAATTATTTACAGATTATGTCCCCAGGAGGTCACGGGGCCATCTTCGTTTGAGTCGACGGGGAGGGTTGTAGGGGTTGGAGTTTGAAGACATCGCCTGAGCTAGTGGATTAGGATGGTATGGCAGTTAACTGTGGAAAAGAATGAAGCGGGAAGAAATGAAGTCTTGAACAAAAGGGATATTAAAATCATGGTGAATTGAAAGGACTGGATTCTTTGGATGTTGGAAGGCTTGGCGGCACCCCAGATTTCTACTCCGTAAGTCCAGATTGATCGTAATAAGGTTTTGTAGAGTGTCAGTTTGTTTTTTATCGTAAGATTGGATTTCTTATTCGTGAGTCTGTATAGAAGTCCATATCGCCGATTGAGTTCTTGTCTTTTAATTTTAGTATATTCTCCTCATGTAAGTCGTGAGTCAAGATGGAACCCTAGGTAACGAACGGAATTTGAATGTGGTAAAGGAACTTTGTTAAATTTCAGGAAAGTCATTTTTCCGCAGTTGGAAATTAACTTGAACGCATTTTGCTACATTGATTTTCATTGTCCATTTGCCACACCATTGTTTGATTTTTTCGAGGGGATCTTGTAGGTTTTAGAAGCAGTTTTAGGATCGGAATGGAAGGATAGGATAGCTTTGTCATCCGCAAATAGAGCTAAGAGGGTACTTGGATGGGTAGGGATGTCAGCAGTGTACAGGATGAATAGGATAGGTCCAAGCACACTACCTTGAGGAACTCCCGCTTCCACTTGGTAGAAATTGGAGTAATCTAATCCTTGCTGAACCCTAAAGAAACGGTTGGATGGGTAAGACTTAAAGATAAGGTAAGTGTTACTAGGAAGTATAACTTTCAGTTTAAACAGAAGACCACTGTGCCAGACTCTAAAAACTGCCTTGAGTGACAAGGACCTCCTTAATGTAATAGCATGTCCAGGAGCTCCTCAGTCTCCGCGGCATTGGACAGGTCTAAGGGATCTGTATGAGAATTTTGTTATTTAAAGAAAAAAAAAATTAACAGCTATCTATGAGGTCCTGCAGGAACTGTTAAGTCACACTCGCGAACTTGTCAGGGTGGGTGGTGTGTCATAAGTCACTGTTAGTCGCCATCTACTCTCCATATGAAAGGTGAAAAAACAGTATACTGAACCTTCACAAACCTATTCCTCAGCAATCAGCTAAACGGTTATAAATTTGTAAAAATTCTAATATGAGATTTTACTGGAAGATTGTCACCTGTGGTGAAAAGAAGGTTATCTGCGAAATCCAAATGCCCATAAGCAATGGCTAGATCGTGGTCATACTGCTTTTCGGGTTGCTGCATGGGAGCAATTATAAAAAAATTCATGCTGTGCATTTTTGGAATTTTGAAAGCGTTATTCATCACAAAATAGTTCCTGGTGGATGCTCTATTGTGAACAACTGGAAATACTGTACGCATAGTTTTCTGGGTGTTATCCTGCTTTAATCAAATGGAAAAGAGTTCTAATCAAACAATATATTGCATTTATTTATTGTGTAAGGTATAATTGATAAATATTCAATTTTTGTGTTTTTAGTTCATTGTTTTATTATTTTACAAAAGGTTTTGTTTCAAAATTAATTATTTTTTCAATTTATACTTTAAAAATTTATATACATGTAGATATAGTCTCTTGGCTGTTATATCCACATAATATAGTAGGTTTAAATATGACTTTTTGACCATAGAGATTATTAGTAGACTTTTTGACCACCTGTATCAAATGTTCGTGACTGAGTGGTAGGGTTTGGAAATTAGGAGAAATTTTTGAGATGGATGATAATATGGGTGGAGAACATGAAGCAGTAGGTACAAAGGGAGAGCGGCCTACATCAAAGGGGACAATAAGGAAAAAAGGTAGGAATTATTACCTAGGTAGTATAAGTAGCCTAAGGAACTAATAGACAGGTTTATTTAGTAGGAAGGCTAATGGTGTTTCACATGTTAAAGAAATTTGTTCTATGTTAGTTCTGTGGTTAATGGGATTGTTTTGTAAGTTTATGTGAACGGTTTCATATAATATGTGTTTGGGTTCTGTGAAAAGAATGGTAATGTTATAAAAGTCGAATGCGTGTCCATGAATGATATGTTTTGTGAGGGCAGTTTTTTTGTTGTTTTTTTTATGTCATAGTTGATTCTACGGTAAATAGGTTTTTTGGTTTGCCCAATGTATGAACCATGGCAATTAGGAGTGGAATGACGAATTTTATACACAACATTGGTTCTGTTACGAAGAGGGATGGGGTCCTTGAGGTGGGTGTAAATGGATTTTAGTTTATTTACTAACAACGCATTTCTATTAATGAAAAAGTAAGCTTAAGGTTCGGAAAAGTTTCTCAAAGGAATTTCTTAATTTTTGCAGAAAGTTTTGGAATATAAGGGAGAGAACGGAAATTGAGGTCATTATTTTGGGAGAGGGGCTTGGTTTAGGAAGTGGAAATGTAGAATTTGTTCACAAGCTGTAGATAATATTTTTGGCCACAATTATTTTTGATGATGAGGGTGAGATGAGCTGAAGTGGCGATGACCTGAGTAAGTGTGCTTAGTGTATCAATCAATGGAGATAGAGCCATTGGTGTTACGGATAATGCGGGTGTCGAGGAAAGGGAGTTGATAATCAGACTAAATTTCTATGATAAATTTCAGACAAGGGTGATAAGAATTGAAATCAGTAAGATTTGGGGGATTTTGTCTGGGTTGAGAATGAGTCAAGAACTTATTTTGTTTATGAAAAAAAAAAAAAGAAATGTTGTTTCGGAAGGATGGAATGGAAGTAATTAAGGTTGTTCTAGGAAGTAATTAAGGGTAATATTGGAAATGCCAGTACCTCAGACCTCAAAACTGCCCGAAAATTTCTATTAAAAAAAACAATAACAATACCATAAGAACTAGAGCCGACAAAGACAATAAAACAGTTATTATGGACAAAATGCTCTCGTTACTTTCTGACAAAACCACATACACTCATACCTACAAAAAATTTTTTTGAAGTAAAATCCGTGTACTATCCCATGTTACATTAAAATGAACACGAATTAGTGTAAATAATTAATTATATCTTATATGCTAGAGAGAGCAAGGAGCGTAAAAGGGAAGACCACTAAACTTGGCATTTTCTGGCTGGGAAGAAATGATTTCTCATTTCGGCCCAACATTTGAAATTACATCCATAAATATGTTTCTTAACAACCATTTTTTTTTTTTTTTTAATATTGTATAACTCAATTTTGCAGCATATTTGTTTTTAAAGTTATTTCCGTAACGCTAATAAAAACGAAGATATTACATTTTAAATTTTGGTCCCCTTCTACACTCTCCATTTTAACCAATAGCAAATTCATCCAACAGTTTGCAAAAATAAGCATGAATACCGAATTCGGCTTTATTATTTTTTAAATAATTAAATACACTACAGCACCGAAAAAAATTCATATTTATATTTTTGAATGGTTCATATTTTTATGTTTTCGGCAAANAAAATTTTTCAGAAGTCGACTAATGGAAACAACACGAATAATATGATTTGCCAGTGGAAATCTGCTAAAAAAACCCCCGCAGAAATCGTGGTATTTAACCTAATTATCGTGACAATCAACCAATAGTAGATTACAGGCACTGGATGCATTTAGGATTTGCTTATAAAATAATACCCAATTATTGTTGTTATATTTATTTTCTAACCTGACAGAATCCTCACCATTTTTTAACGCAATTTAATTATAGTTTTTCATCTTAGTGATTTTTAAAATTAGAAATGTTATTGTGTTAGGTATATTGATATATGCTTGTTACTGCGTTATATTAATCAATCTGTCAGTTTTATTGTTCACTGCTTTAATTAAGTACCAAGTTTTAAAAACTGCTCCAGCTCCAACGTCGTTTTATGCTTGTTGCCTCAATCTTTAGTTAATCTAAGGAATTCTGTAAAAGAACTACAGAAGTAACTATGTTAAATTAAAATATTGTTAAATTTTATAATAAACTGTATCCCGTTTTATTAGGTATTTAGTGTCAACATAATCACGCCCTAGGTGATTTATTATTAGTCATTACAAATGACGAAATTCGTAACAAGTGAACCATATTTGTTATTATTTATGTATAATATATTCTCTAAAAGCATTGAAAAGTATTAAAAACCCTTACTATTGACGCATTATATACAATACTTTATAATTCAATATCAACAATAAAATTAGATGGGGGGGGGGGGTTTAAATTAAATGTGTTTCTTAACTTAATAGGCAATAGCTTTTTAAAAATTTCGTTATTAAAATATCATATTGATAAACTTAATTGGTTTCATGTTTTTCCAACTTTTATAATCTTTTAAATTTTTTGTATTTAGAAGGTATAATAATGTAAAAAAATTGTCATTTGCCTTGGGACCAAAAGTGGGCGTGCCTTCTTTAGTTAACAGTTCTGTCTGATTTAGTTGTCAGCTGATAGGAGTAATTTCTTTAAATTCCTTGTTACAGTTAATATTTTTGTCTGTCTTTGTCTTTTTTTTTTTTAACTTTTGAAATGACAACTGGAACGCAGAATTCTATAGCTTTGCAAGGGCTCGCAGAGGAGAAAATAGGTTATAATATTTAATCATACATCTTATGTTTTCAATATTAAATCCATTTAATCAAACATGGCAATATATCATTACTGTTTCAGATATGCTTGCTGCAACAAGTGTTTTGCAACAGCAGGCTTCCGAAATCAGAGCACAGAGAGTCAATTGGCAGGCCTACTTGCAGTATGTTTTTTAAAATCTATTTTACAATTTTACTTTAAATCATTCTGCTTACAAACTGACTATTGTTTCTAGGTCTCAGATGATTACAAATGATGATTACAAGATTATTGTTGACTTTGATCATGGTGATGCTGCCACCAGAGAAAAACTGATTCAGGAGAAGCGAAGTCAGTTGGCTAAAACATTTTTAAGTTTATTGGAACATGTTTCAAAAGATCAAACAATTCAATATGTTCTTGTTATGATTGATGACATGCTACAGGTTTGTTAAATTTAAAATTAATTTTTTTTGCTCCTATGCCCATACCCAAAATGTGTTCATTATTTCTGGGTACAAAATTACAATCTAGGTATAAAAATCTTTTTTTTTCCTGATACATTCGGATCTTAAGTTAGTGACAAGCTCTAACATTAGGCCTTTTGGAAAATCATTAATTTGAATTGAAGGTTGTCCTTTTACAAGAGTACAAAAACTTTAAAGCTATTTGTCTAACTTGCACAAACTGTAGGTCAATAGTTGTGATGGTTTGGCTGTATGAGTAATTTTTAATTTTATCACATACTTTAAATTTTACCCTCTTAGAGTTGATGAGTAAAGCTTATATGAAATTAGGATTTTTTTTTTTATAATGAAAATCTGTTTTATATTTTATTTGCAAACCGTTGGATGAGTTCATTAATGGCTGAAATTTGGGAAGGGGGTTTAATGGGAGGTCAAAATTAAAAATTTTAATATCGTTATTAATCATGCAAAAAAAAAAAAAAAAATACAACATTTAAGTTGTTCATAAGAGATTAGCCCTAAATTGTTGTAAACAGATTAGTCAGATTAAAAATATTATATTGTTTTATTGAGGTTGTATGACTTAAGGTCCTTGATTTATGAAATTTTACAACCCCTTAGAGGTTTTATCATTTAACAAAGAAAATAAGTAAAGTTTTATTAAAATTTACCTTATACATATATTTTTTTTGTACTATATTTTCTACTATCATGGTGAGAAAGGAGAATAGTGTTCAATGCAGGATTTGTATGGCTCGTTTAGTGGAAGCCCTTCATAGAATCTTTCAAGTTAGTTAAGCTTTGGGTCATATTACCTATATCTGGTAGGATACTGAAGTGCTGTTGATATCTAGGAAAACAATAGACTCCAAGATGTATGTAGTCAGTCTGCTATCAACTGTATTAAAAGCCATAGAAAAGCTTCTTTATTTTAACTTGAGGAATTTGTTGTTTGCTATAGTGTTTTACAATGGCTTAAAACAAGAAAGCCAGTCACAAATATTGAAACATGTTTTAGTCCTAAATAATCATTGGTCTATGTTCATTTCTGGATAAAAAGTCATTTTGTTATAACACCGTACACAATAGGATAGATGGTTAAAAAGAAGAGGATCGTGTCATTCCACATGTGCATGCAAAAATCATCATTCCATAGGATTAGGAGATTCACTGAATGGATCAACAACAAGGATTCGTCACTGACTGTATATTAACCCTACAAAATGCACCTTTGTATCTTTCACAAAGAAATAGTAAGGTCAAAGAATCTCCAAAATCAATTGGTAAGAACTGTAGATAACACGGGAGTATAATTTTTTGAAGTTGTTCATGAAATTATAATTTTTTTATATAACCTTTAAATATTCATTTAAATGTATTACAAGTTTAGTCAAAATGTTTAGAATAAAATAATTACCCAATAATTTTGGAGTATTTTATGTTTCTCATCCTGGCCGAAACCATGATTAATTTCTCTTTGTAATATTCCATAGCCAACCAATCACTAACCATGTCAATTCTTTTATTAAGTTCTAATTCCTCTTCTCCTCTTCAGAAATTTCTTAGGAAGGAAATCTTTATGACTTTTTAAGAAGTGGTAATTCTTGGTCCCTCTGAAAATTTCTATTATATTAATTATTTTATTTTTTCAGGAGGATCACAAGAGAGTTGAGATTTTTCGTGAATATTCATCAAAGAAAAAGGAACCAGTTTGTGGTCAATTTTTAAATCTCTTAAATGGTTCTGATGGATTTATTATAAATATGACTGCAAGAATAATTGCAAAAATAGCTTGCTGGAGCAGTGAGCTCATGGACAAATCAGATTTAAACTTCTATCTAGCCTGGTTAAAAGACCAATTGAAAATAACTGTGAGTGAAAAAGCTATAAAAAAATAAGTGAATTAAAACAAAATGAAAATGAATAGCATTTAATTGACTTTCTTTTTTTTTTTTTTTTTTCTAATGGTACCTCTAAAATTTCACCACTTTGTTTACTTAGGTACTTCATATTCTTTAATTGTTGCATTTTCTGATGTTTTGGGATCTTCTTATTAGTTCTGAGAGTTAAACAACCTTTATTAGCAGATGAGATTTCCAATAGGATATTTTGTATACACTTTCTCAACATCATAATAGAAAACTTTACTCATTTTCATTTTACACCTGGTAGGCCTATTTATGTAACCTCACGCTTATTTAGATTCTCTATTGAATGAGACTATTTAATTCTTATTGCTATTGTTTCTCCTTGTCTTAAAACTCTTTCATGGATCAAACAAAATCTATCTGCCAAATCTTCGGGACTTTTGCTAATCATCTGCCTCTTGATATATTCTCTTCATTGATTCTCTGATCAGACTAAATAATTTTTCCCAAAATAATCTTGTGTGTCAATAGAAATTATATGCTTTTACTTTGTGTGCTCTTTCAATTTGAGTTTGAGTCATCATCAATTCACTCCTCCTATGTTTACAAAGAATAGTTTTTCTTTCATGGCTTTAAAGACATTTTAAAGCAATAATGATACTGCCTACAATGATCTTAGATGTTGCTCTGCATCAGAAAATGAGAATAATATTGAAACCTTTCTAGCCTGCTTAATTGTGGGTCAAGCATATTTTCACTGCTTCTGAGAACTAAATTGCACCAAGTGGGTTTTTTATTTATTTAGAATTCAGTTATTTTAGGTTTTCTTAAGGTATAACATATTAAATAATGATGACATGGACATGTCCAAGTTCAGGAGGAAATTTAATTTTCCAAAGGAAAAGCATTGGATACATTGTCTTGGAGAGGAATTTGCAAACTCAAAGAAACCGAGGTTGGCATGGAAGTCATGTTAAAACTATCTCTTCTGAGCTACTGGTCGAAAGCAAAACCAACAAATTTTAAAAAGTCGGCCCTATTATAATGCAAATTACTAAAAAATCCATAACTCTTTCTGGCTGATTTCACTGTACAATATATTTAATTTGATGTATGAATTTCATTTAGTGTGAGCTATTAACAGGATAAGTTTACCAAACTATCCAATGGGTTTTTACTGATTTCTTGCATTAAGCTTAAGACAATTTATGAGTTATGAAGTTCAATAATTAATGAATATAAACCCCTTAATTTTTTATAATTTTTTAAAATTAATTTTGAAAAGCTTTGATTATTTCTGACTGTATGAAAGTGATTTATTTTGCAAACATGTTTTAGAACAATGAGTATATGCAGTCTGTTGCTCGCTGCCTGCAGATGATGCTTAGAATTGATGAATATCGACCTGCATTTATTTCTGTTGATGGTATATCAACTCTTTTAAGTGTTCTCTCTGGAAGGGTCAATTTCCAGATCCAATATCAATTAATATTCTGTATTTGGGTCTTGACATTTAACTCTAAGCTTGCTGAGCGAATGAACAAGTTAGTTCATTGATATTAATATTTCAGTTTTCTTGGAAAAATATTTTAAACGAATGTTCATTTTACATTTTTATCTTTTTAGATTTAGTGTGATTCCAATTCTGGCTGATATATTAAGTGACTCAGTTAAAGAAAAGGTCACTCGTATTATTTTGGCTGTCTTCAGAGTAAGTAAATACAATTTATTTAGATCAAGTAAAGTAAATAAATAAGTAATTTAATGATGGATTATAATGAAATCATTATACGGGATTATTTCAAAAATTCATTTATTTTATTATAATATTTAAGATATCTTCATTTTTGTAATTTGTATTTTTTTAAATTTATGTAAATGAATTTAAAAAGTTTAATATAATGACTGGAAAGGAGTAAAATCAACAGAAATATTTGCCTTGAGGAAAGCAAAAAATAATTATAAATATGAAATTTTGAAGTATTCGTTTGGAATGAATATTCTAATCAATGGAATTTAAAATAAATACTTATTAATTGAAAGATTGTTTTAAACAATAAATAAATACAAACAAGTATGATCTGCAGAACACCCCTGAGTTCAAGATGGTCACCTTCTCCCCCTATTAACAGAATCTTCTGTTAAGTCCATCCATCTGGATGCTCACAAAAAATTGCTCTACCCCCACACTAACACACCTTGACTTCCCTCAGAAAAGTGTGTGTGTGTGTGTGTGAGAAGCCTAATGGGGTGGCCTATTGCTTGTGTATTAGTGACAAGTTAAAGGGGGATTAGTCAGCCATCTTTTATTCATAGGTGCCCTTCTGCCAGTCATTCGTGATTGAATTGAATATAGCAATGAGAAACTTTTTTTTTTTTTAACCTTGCACAGTGGCAATATCATAACCAATGAAGGTCTGAAGTGCGATTATTGCTTGTTGAAACTTTGTTTTTGTCAAAGTTCTAAAATTTCTATTATAGAATTTGATTGAAAAACCAGAGGACAGATCTATTTCCAAAGAACATTGTATTGCCATGGTACAGTGTAAAGTACTTAAGCAGCTGAGTATACTGGAACAGAGAAAATTTGATGATGAGGATATTGTTGAAGATGTCCAGTTTTTAGATGAAAAACTTCAAGCATCTGTTCAAGATTTAAGGTAATTCTTTATTATTAGTTAATTTCAAAAGTTTACTCGTGTAATCAGTGATAACAAAATTATGTATAATTTCATTTCAAAATATGACATTTTAGGGAATTTTGGAGGAATGTAATTATTGAGGTTGTTCTAATGACAGATTATGTTCAGTATTTTCTATCACTAGACAATAAAAATTATTGTATCTAAAATTATTATATGTTTGTGCTTGTATATGTCTATCAATGCTCTACAGAATACAGTTTTCATTTTTGAACAAAATTTGACAAAGGAGTGGGGAACTAGGGATTATGCTAGTAAAACACATTTTTTTCTTTGTTGTTGGTGTAATATGTAGTTCAGAGTAATGAAACTTAATACTGGTTTGTTTATTGATAAAATACTTTTTTCGTAAGTTACTGCAAAATTGAACAAATATGAATGGGGGTTTATCTAAACCATACATGTTTATTATCTATCTAGAAGCCTCAATTATTTGTTTTTCTTAATGAAGTTTGTCATTTTACTTTTAAATGTAAATTAAAAGGCTAAGTTAATTATCAACCAAAATTGGCTTAGTAAAAGTGGGTGATTACTTGTGTGAGTTTAAAAAAAACAAAAAAAAAAAAACGTCTTAATGGATAAATATATCTCAGCTAAAGCTTTATTTAATTTATTTTTATTTTTTATGAGAGATGTATTTAGGAGTTATGCAACAAAATTCAAAATTAGAAGAGTAATATAGATATGAACACACACACACACACACATAGGTAAGTGCATAGACACAATNTATATATATAATGAATAAATCTTATGCATTCTAGATAGTATAATATCCATGATGATATTATATATTGAAGATTTTAAGTACTAATTAATTAGATATACTGAAAAAAAATTACAAACTAGTTTTAAAAAAAATTAATTTGTATTTGTTCTGTATTCTTTAAAATTCTAGTTCCTTTGATGAGTATGCCACTGAGGTAAAGAGTGGACGTCTTGAATGGAGTCCAGTTCATCGCTCTGCTCAATTTTGGAGAGAGAATGCAGCCCGGCTAAATGAAAAGAAATATGAACTTCTTCGCATTTTAGTTCATTTATTAGAAACAAGTAGAGATGCTTTAGTCCTAAGTGTTGCTTCTTACGATATTGGAGAATATGTACGCCATTATCCTAGAGGAAAAACGTAAGTTCTTCAGGGATTTTTTATTTATTTAACAAATTGTTAATTAACTTTCTTCAGTTCTAAAATAATTTTTAAAAAATTGTTGAATTAGAAAATAAACCCTTTATAGATATTATCTTTGATTTTTAGTTGTCGATAATAGTAGAGATTTAATCTAAGTTGAAAGTCCTATATTTGAATTTTTTTTTATTTTGAGTGTCATTCTCTTTCTTAGGAGATTTGCAGGCAAAGCCAAAAGATAAAGCCTTGATATTTTTACGCAATGAATTTATATCACACTGTCATCCATGCCTATGTTAAATAATTTTGATACTTCCACTTTTTCTGTTTAATAGCTACATATAAATACTTAAAACTTAAAAATGCTATTCTTAAAAATATATTTTAAGAGCTACACAGCAAAATTGAACAATTAAGAGTTTACCTGTATCATAAATTTAAATTTTATGGTTTATAAGCAAAAATTATTTATTTTCCTTAATGAATTTGATTGGGGATATGATTTTGATTTTGAAAGTTGATGCAATGATCTGAAAATAAAAAACAAATCATATGATTTATACAATGAGAATAAACTAAAATAGACAGAAAAATTAACTTAATCTGTTAAATTAACAGTAATAGCCCAAAGCCCTCAGGAGGTGAGTAATCTAAAAAGATTTCTCCTGTTTTATTATAGATAGATATGCATAAATAAGAGTAAACAAATAATGACAAAATTTGATTTATGAGCCAAAGAGAAAATGGGGATAATAGAAAAGACAACATTTTTAATTAAATGTGTTATTATAAATACGATCAAAATTAAATTTACCTATATTTAACCATGTATTACTTTTTTATTAAATTAATCATTTTTATATTTATATTATACTTTTTTATTGTATATATATTTTTAGAGTTATTGAACAGCTTGGAGGAAAGCAATTAGTTATGCAGTTGTTGTCTCATGAAGACCCAAATGTTCGGTATGAAGCCCTGTTAGCTGTTCAAAAATTGATGGTTCATAATTGGTGAGTATTACAATGATACACTTTCCTCTTTGAATTCTAGTTTTTTTTTAATATAGTAAATGAGCTGTCTCAAGCTACATAAAAATTTCTGGATAATTAATGCCTTTGAATATTTATTGTTAGCAGCTATTCTGCTTTAAATATGTGTACTTTTTTATGCTCCTTTAACTCATAGAACATTTCTTTAGAAAAAGTATTTATTAATAAAAATGTCCTAACCTCAGGTCCATTTTTTTGTTTTGTTTTCTTTATTGACTTTTTTAACTCCTGATTTGAAGTTCCTACAGACTTATTTTTATATTGTGTAGCTCAAATTAATGAGGATTCAATTTGGGTCTTTAATTCCTCTATTATAATTTAAAATTGTTTTGTGAAAACTATATTCATTAATAATAGTAAAGCAATTTTTAAAAGTTATTTCATTGATTACATTGTTATAATTCATCATGAAGTCTACAAACAGAAGTTATAAATACCCTTCCTTAGTTCTTCTTTTTTCTCTATCTCCATCTTTCTGTTAAGCATAGAGTAATTCCTTAGTTAATTCAATTAAAATAATCAAGATATCAGATTTAATTTTCGTTTAAAAAGTTAACCTATTTGTCAAATTATATTATTAAAGTTATAGATAACCTATTTGTTTTAGTTAATTTTCTGATTCTATTTCTTGCTTGAAATTTTAATAAATTTTAATTTAAAGTTCATTAGTTCCATTCGAAATGTTTTGTAGTAAAATATTTTTCCATGTTCCCCAGTTCTATTGGTCTGGTTTTTGTTCAATGACTAATTCAGCCTTTCATTTCATATTTAAAATCTATATGCCGAATTTCATTATGAAAAGCTAAATCTCGGGCCTAGAAAATATACATTACTAGAGTATATACTCTTTAAAATAAATCTCAGATTCTATTGCCATTTATAAGAAAGCATTTATTATCTGCAGTTTTTTTTATCTTTATTCTAATTATTATCTCTATATCTACTTATAGACTTTAAAAGTCAGTGACATTTTATCTACATTACTTATTTTACACTGAAAAGCTGCTTCTTAAGCTTAAGATTAACCTAATGATGATAATAATACACATAGCTAAGCCCCAGAAGCATGACAGACATAATTTCCTGAAAAATTTACACTAACTGGTTTTAAGAGTGCTTCAAATTTATGGAATAAACTGGTCCAAAGTTCTTTTTCAAATAATGTAAATATTTTTTTTTTTTTTTTATAAGTGGAAAGTGTGTGTTGTTTGTACAAACAAACTTTATCTTTATCTAATAAAAGATAGTAGGGTTCTCCAAGAAAGCAATTTCTCTCACCTTTAAAAATGGGAGACTTCATTCCAAATAGAAAGAGTACTATTCTGTGGCATTTTTTAGTTAAAAAAAAAGATAATAGCTAAACCAAAGGGAGTTATTAATTAAGATTATATGATTTTTTGCATCAAGATCCTCTGCTACTTTGGATATTCATCCCAGATAAATAGAGATACTAAACCAAGTAGTATTCAGAATGTTAATGGAAATCTGACAGAGCTATTAATTATCGATTTTTTTTTTTGCTAATGTATTCCATATCATACACCTCAATATAGCATTAAAGTAAGCTCTGATTACACATCTGATCATTTCTCGGAAAAGAAACTTACTACTTTCAGTTGTTTATCCACCCCATGTTGTTTATCATTGTTCAACTCCATGCAAATTTAATTGGAAAACAGGAAGATGGTGTCTCTCCAGGGTTCTAGTTTGAATATAGAGGAGGATCTTATCATGGCTCCATTATCAACAATACCTGTGATTCTAAAGGAAAAAATTGTGAATTGTGATTCTAAAAAGAGGCTTACCTCACACCCATCCTGAAGCATGTAAATACATTGAGAGTTAATCCTCGCTTTTGTTTATGAGGTGAGATTTCTTGTTGAATTCTTTAAAATGGGCTCTTGTCTTTGATTTAGACATTATGAGATGTGAGGATACTAAATGAATATTAGTAAGGAGGGTTCTTGCGAATAGTAAAGAAGCAGATAAACTTATTCTTCAATATTGTGTTCGAGGGGCACTGTTGAATATTGACTGTAAAATTCTGAACACCCCTTTATACATACAGCTATTCTTAAGTCTTAAATGAATATCCTTTACCAAGAGACTCTCCAGGAATAGTTCTGAACAATGAACAACTCGACCATTAGTTGATGGGAGGTATGGTAGGTTGGAGACCATTGCCTATTAGTTAAGAGAAATTGGACTTGTATGGAATTTATGAAAAAAAAAAAAATAGCTCGACCAGAGAAAATAGAGATCAAAAGAGACCTATAAATCTAAAGTATTCTTGAAGTTGATCTGTGTTAATGAACTTATTTGGTAGGAAAATATTCTGTAGATATAATTGAAGAAATGGAAGTAGGTATCAACACACTTGTAGACTGAAGGTATTCTGTTGGAGTGGAGACTGTGGTAGTAAGATTTTTTAAATAAGGAGATTGATTCCAACATCTGTTAGATATTTTCCTTATAGGGAATGGTATTCTAAAAAGAATTAAGTATATCCTGGTGATCAGTGGATAAAGGTAGAGAAGGTAAATTTAAGAGTGGTGCCTCGTTCCCTCTGGTTTAATGGTGGTTGACTTGTAGAAGATGCTTATGTTGCTTGTGCTGAATTTGGGTCGGGAGGGCAGCTCAAGTAAAAGATATTCTAGGCTGGACATCTTTAATGGTGGAAACACCTATGGTCTTAAAGTTTAGGTAGTACACTGCTTTAGATCTTTGGTGATATGTCAGCCTCTGTAATTGTTTAAGTGGATGTGCTGACAACACACCAATGAATGGAGTACTATGAGACTGTTAGTCAGCTCTAAAGGGAGCAGTCCCACATTTAATTTAATGTGGGGAGTACATCCAGTACTTTTTTATACTGTTGACATTTTATGTATCCACTAAGTCAGCGAGGAACCACTCTATTCTATTCTAACTCTTAAGTTGTCAAGTAATGGTTAATCTGGCTTTACTTAGCTGAAATGTCTTGTTATAAGAAGCCCAATTCAGTTAATATATTCTATGTCTTAGTTTTTTACTTGATAGTGTAATTGTACCTTTGAATAAAATATAATATAATTACTTATATTCATCAAAGTTTGAATGATATCCAGACATTTTTACAAATTTTCTATTTACTAGTAAATAAATAAGTACTTAGATTATGCCTTAGTACTTAGCTTATTATTTAGATATGCCATAATAATATGTTAGTAAATAAAGGAAGCAAGTTGGGTCTCTTGTTCCTGATGCTGTAGATTCAAGTACTGCCCTGCTAACTTTTCTAATTAAATACAAAAGCTTGCCCAGAGCTATGGGTTTTAGAATAAGGGAGCTACCTTTAGATAACCTCTCCCTTCATGAAATTAAGGGGGTTAAAGGAGGATTAAATAGTAATAATAAAATAAATAAGGAAGTTGGGTAAAAAAAGAATAAATAGTTCCTCCTACACTCAGGCTGAACACAACTCATGAATAATAAGTTAATTTGTTATTTTCAAATAATTTGTTAGAGAGAAAAGTAGCATTAACTTTGAAGCTGTATATTACAAAGACTTATTCACCTCAGACACATTGGAAGGAAACTGAATCAGTGTGAGCACTTTATTGGTAAAACAGAATGAAACAAAATCATAAAATTAGAAGCAGCAAAGAGGGCCACCTTTGAGTTGTTAACAATTTAAAGTAAGGTGCATTTTAGCAGAAGTAGCGTTCCATGCAATCTTTCTTTTAGTGTTTAGCATAATAGGCTAGATATGATTATTTGTAAAACAATATTATAATCATTTTAGAATAAGATTATTAGTATAAAAATTAGTTATTAATATTAAGTTAATGTGGCAGTTAGGCAACACTACTTTGGGCATTCCATCTTACCTATTTTCTTAAAAAATACTTATCTTGAAAGATTTGTTAATTTCATTTTCCAAACACTATCGGAATATTTATTGTTTTGTACAATTTAATATCAACTTGAAATATTTTGAATTATTTAACTCGACAATAGCCTTTACTTTTACGGTATTTTGAAAATTATTAATTGATTTTTCTTGTTTTGTTTTTGTTTGGATGGAATAGCTACACATTAGAAAAGTAGAAAGATGATGAGGTTTTTCTATGTGAAACTTTATTTAGGTTTACAGGTATGGTGGTTTAATCCCTATGAGTTGTCAGTTGCTTTGTTTGAAAATTAAAGGAACTAATATTGCTCGCATGTTGTGTTTTTAATTTTAATTACACTGTTCTAATTATTTTGGAACATTCATATAATGAAAGCAGCATGCTTCTTGATATATATTTAATAGTACCAATAGAAATACAAAGAGTCTATGGATAAATTAAATTATTTTGGCATTCTTTTATAAATTTGCACAATTATGTAAGAGTTTTAAGATAATTTTATTATGAGTGGAAGTTCAAATGTGCCTGCCTGCACCATAACTGCATTGGTTTTAATTATTTTTCCAATGAATGAGATAATGAAATAATAATTTTATGAGTGTTTAGAAAAGTATTGTTATGAATCAGAAAACAATATATACAGCAAAGAATTTAACAAATTTGTAATATAGTGCATTATTCAATCTAAGCACATCTATTTGAAATCAAAGATACAATATATTCGGTCTTTGGGTTTTCACCCTATTTTTTATTAATTTCAATGAAATTATGCAGAGGGTGAGATATTTCACTGGTAGAAACTAATAAAAAAAGTTTTCCCAGTCAAGATATAAATTTCATATTTGATTTACTCTGCTGGAGAAATTAGTCAGGGTTTTGGCCAAGACTGGAAAAATAAAATACTCCAGAATTGTTGGATTATTAGATTATTATTAACCTAACTTGTAAGTCATCATCAGGGTGATAGTGATGCCTGGAGAGATCTCCGAGGGAGGTTTGTGGTCACATCTGAGCTCAGAACTAAACAAGCTTAGTCGAAACATCAGCAATAATAAAATAATTACCCAACAATTTTGGAATATTTTATTTTTCTGATCCTGGCCGAAACTCTGACTAATTACTCCAGCATAATACTCGACGGCCAACAAACCTCCAACCATTTGATTTGCTATAATAATATTGTATATGAATTTCTGACCTATTAATCTGTTAAGGTTTATATTGATTTAATGTACACTCAATGTTTTTAATTATTTTCTGCTTCATCATAACTAATAGTTAAATTAAGTGGCAAATACTTATTTTTATTTTATTTATTTATTANTTTTACGTATAAGCATCTATTTTCGGCCTTGGAAGGAGAAGATATCTACAGGACACTTTTTTCTAAACGCCACTGCCACTGGGAAGTTTTATAAAATTTGCGATCAAATACTGCCCATGGCGGGACTCAAACTTGTAGTCCCAAACCGATCCTTAAACCAACGTTTCTCATGATGAATTAGTGGCATACACTGGTCTCCTACATGCTAATATGTCAAACAGACTAATTTTCGAATACATTTTATATATGTTATATATATTTTTCCACAAACAAGGAAGGCAATGTTAGCTATTTCCTTTTAATACCTGTATAATCTTAGAAGTAATGTTAGGTGATTATTTATAAATTAGTATCTACTTGGACTGAAAACAGGTTATGTCATCCATCTTTTTACATGCCAGCAGTGGCAGCTTATTCCAGCAAAGTTCCTTATGGTTGTATCCTTTTTTTTTTCTCCAATTCACACTTGGTTTGCCATTTCTTTGAGTATTTTAATCAAGGAGTTCCTGAGCATCATTTTTTTTCTAGCTAATTTAAGAGTTTTTTTTTTTTTTTTTTTTTTGTTTTTTTCAATCCATCACCACTTCTACTATCATATATCTCTAATCAAGGATTGAAAACAGCTTCTTTGTGAGTTTCTCACTTACCTTATAAGAAAATAGATAGACTTTACTTGAATTAAAAGTTTAAAGCTTGTTTCAAGACTTTTTACTTTTTCAGCCAATTTAAGAGTTTTTCTACAACCCAGAATATCCTGAACAATGGAAAGAGAGCCAGTAGTACTTTTAGTAGTTCTCTTTGTTTCAATTCTGTCTATTCCTGAGGACTTAACACTATGGGGGGAAGAAATTTTCTCTATTCATCTTTTTCTCTATTCTGCTCTGGTAGATGCCTTACTACTGCCAACCATAAGGATCCTTCCAAGTCAGTACCCCTAAATTGAAAAACATTTAAGGCTCTAGGTCGAACTGTTAAAAATAAAAGGATTATTTATAAATATTTTATTTGGTTGTGTTTTTTTACCCCACGTAAATTTTAAACAATTAATGACAGGGAACAGAATAAAAAAATCTATTGGCCCAGCCAGGATTGGCAAGTACACCGGCCCGGATAGCAGGAGATCCAGGTTCGATTCCTGGCGAGGACAGAAAGATTTTTTTATTCTGTTCCCTCTCATTAATTGTTTAAAAGGGTTATTATTTTTCATTATTTTCAGCATTTAATTTTTAACCATAAACTTTTAATTGAAAATTACTGTCCAAACCATTATATAATTATAACCCAATCTTTCAGTTGGAAGAAAATTATTGATGTAAATCAAAGACAACTTATTGAATAATATGAATTTAGAAATTTGTAATATAATGTATTTTCTATTGAAGTCAAGATCAATACACCCAGTACTTGGNACACCGGCCCGGATAGCAGGAGATCCAGGTTCGATTCCTGGCGAGGACAGAAAGATTTTTTTATTCTGTTCCCTCTCATTAATTGTTTAAAAGGGTTATTATTTTTCATTATTTTCAGCATTTAATTTTTAACCATAAACTTTTAATTGAAAATTACTGTCCAAACCATTATATAATTATAACCCAATCTTTCAGTTGGAAGAAAATTATTGATGTAAATCAAAGACAACTTATTGAATAATATGAATTTAGAAATTTGTAATATAATGTATTTTCTATTGAAGTCAAGATCAATACACCCAGTACTTGGGGTTTCACCTTCATTTTTTTAAATTTCATTATAACTATGCAGGAAGAGAATAAACAAAAAATATTTATTAAAACTAGTTTTTCCTCAAATGAAAATTGCAGTCTTTGTGAATTTTCTTCATTTTTTACAGTTGAGCAATTCTGAGATCAAGGACCTCAGAGTAAAGAAATCTGTGTAGGTATCAGAGTGTCTCTCTGATACCCATTGGGAAGAAAACAAAAGAAAATTTCGCAAAGACTGCAATTTTGATTTTAGGAAAAACTTTGATTCATATAGTATCTTTGCCCCATTCATATTTTAACCTGCTTCAGAGTGAAAGTTTTGTCATAGAGGCTCTTTCATGAAAATATTTAAGAAATTCTCTTGACAAATGTGAAATGAGTTCAAATAACGTTCTAACTACTTGCAAAATTAGTTTGACATTTGAGTCTGCGAATTTTTAAAAATATAATTGCTGACAAAGGTAATTATAAATGTCGTGATAAGAAGGGGGGATTATTAAATATCATAGTAATGGAATTTGTCAAGACATATTACTTACTTCAAAGTAGTCCAGAGACCTCATATTCCTTGAAGATAGGGTTTATAAACCTGATAATGCTTAGTAAAGAAAAAATAAATGTGTTATAGCTTATTTATTCCATCATTTTTATTTCAATTTCCAATAATTGTCATAATTAGTAATATTGAACATAATTTCTCTAAAATTAGTGCGTAAGAATAAAAAAATTTAGTGTTGTGAATATTCCAGTAGCAAACATTTTTATTGCTCACCGTTGAATGAAGGGAGATTGATAAGATGTATATTCTACTTCATCCTCTTTTAAATAGTGCTATTGATTCTCAAAAACAAGTAATGCTGTTGCTTATACTCATCTAGTTTCATTCCTTAACTATAACTTGTGAATTAAGAAAAACTTATGGCTGCTGTTAATCTTCTAAAATTAAATATTAGACATTGGGCTAGCAATGATTAATATATATTTTGAAAAGAATGGACATAGGTCATATTAGGTTAAAAATATTAAATTTCTATTTTAGAGCACTGGCAGCAATTTAACCTAAAATAATAAATTATAAAATTTGGATTATATAATTTAATGAAATGTAAAATGAAATTGGTGGGATTTTGAAAAAAAAAAAATAAATAAAATTTAGATCAAAATTCCATCTTGGTGGAGGAATATTGATTACTTGCAATTATCTAGCATTGCCTAAAAGTTCAGCAACTTCATAATGAGTTCCTGGCATCACAGGATGACATAACTTTCACATTTTAATACTAAGACAGTATTAATAAGATACTGTTATAAAAGAGCTTATATGACAGAACTGTATAAATGAGTCATAGAATAATCTTAAAGACACAATGCTTGCATTTTCAATAAAAGTTTCTTTTTATTTTTTCTCATTTTTTTAATGCTTTATAGAAGACTAATTCAGTTTCATCGTCTAGCAGTGTTTGTGCCAATTGTGGCACAGAGGAGCTATTTAATTGTTTGTGATTTCAGTCTATGCTTCAGAGATATCTTAATTAATAATAGCATATTTTCCATATTCCTTACTCATAAATGTTATTTTAGAATTTCCCTTTTAAAATTCTCTTTATTAAAATTGGATTTTTTAAATTAATAAAGTTATTAGCTTTCCAATTATACATCTTAAACTAATGGACAGTATTTCAAATTGAACAAAGCCTAACTTTAGGAAGTTAACATTTAAAGTTAATAATTAATTACATTCAATTCAGAAACAAATTACAAAAACCTTCTGTTTATATTAAATAAAATGGTATCCAATGAAGTCATCTAGGTATTATTAACTGTTCATTTTTTTTTATGCCTATAAAAATAATTCTGTCTTAAAACTAACAGAGTAATTACATAGTAAATACATAATTAATAACAGCACTCTGAAAATGCTCACTGTATGTTTACTCTGTTAGTTTTAAGACAGAATTATTTTTATAGGCGTAAAAAAAAAATGAACAGTTAATAATATATAGATGACNAGCCTTGAGAAAAAATTTGCTGACTATATATTGGAAATTTTCATTCGAGTTTTTGTCTTAATTCAATAATTTTACCACAATTAAACTAAGCTGTTTATTATATATTATTGGATAGCATTTATAAAGGTGTCTATTTTATTGCTCAGTAAAGCTTATCTAAGTTTCTAGCTAAATCTTTCTTTATCTATTAAATGACTTAAAAATTTGAAATCTATTTATAAAAATAATTGAAACCTTTAAACCATATAATCCTGAGGTAATCAGTTAATAAAATTTCAGAATTTTTAACTCTTTTCATGTGGAAACTGAACTCTTGACAGTATCTTTTTTACTCTCTGGCTCATATTTAAAGGACAATTTAATTTCCAATGAACTATTCCTCAATACTGGGAATTATAAAAAATGGTCAATTCAAGTGTGCTACTGCTCTTATCTTCTTATTGACAGACCAAATATGCTGAGCAGGTATATAACGTGCCAGTTTTATATTGTTGATACGAGTTTTTTCACTTAAAAAAGTAGTGTAATCGATACTTAGTTTATTTTTTAACAATTTTTTTTACTTAATACTCCCTATTACAGTACTACCTGAAGGAAAGAAGTACTACAGCATGAAATGCAATAGTAGGAAAATGATGTAGTTTTTATTTATTTTGTTGATTTTTTAAAAAATAGGTTAGATCTATTTTTTTTTTTTTTTTTTTTTTTTTTGTGAAAAATGGGGTATACTATGAAAAACCAGAATTAAAAATAGTGCATAGCAAATTTTTTTTGCAATAATTTTGCAAATTATTGGTTTCTGTTATCATTTTCAGTAAAACTAAAAATTTCATTGCTTCTTAACAGGTCTAGAAAACAAGCCCAGAATTCTACCTGATTAAATCAATCTCTGGAGTGTGAATTATTATTAAAAAAATATTTTTTGAATTTTTTATGCTATTATTTATCTGGAGCATGAATTATCTAAAAACAAATTCAAAGGAATAATGTATTTGTATTTTTTATTTTTATATGTATTAAACCTTTTTATAATCAGTTATTTGCTAAATTTATTAAAATAGCTCTAAATATTTTGAATTTATTTTTAAGGGAATACCTTGGGAAACAACTGGAGAAAGAGCAGAATGCCAATGCTGGAAAGACTCCGAGTGTATTGAATGCTAAGGCTTAAAGTAGACTTTTTCTTTTTCTTTTAAGCAGTATTTTCAAAATACTGAGAGGATTTGGGCTCTAGCTTTTAGATAAAAATCAAAACAAAAAAGAAAAAAAAAAAGCAACATGTTTGCTGATTACTGGTATTTAAAAAAAAATTGAATGTTAATTTTAACCATTATTAATTGTTATACATTCCTTTTCAATCTTGAGCCGGTACTATTTACCAGAAGTGTATATTGTAAATGAATTTTGTATGTATATAGCCATGCTGACAAATTTTCTCTTAATCATATTCTATAATCACTGAGTGATTAAAAAAAGTTATATAAAGTTCAAATGTATAGTTTTGGACCCTGGATATTATTAGTAGAGAATTTCTTGCGTTTCAGTTAAGGTTAATTTAAAAAATACTTTTTTTTTTAAATTGTATTTTTTTGGATTAACCTAGACCGAACCCCATCAAATTCTCTACTAGATAGATATACAAGTCACCTATTTTGAAAAATAAGTAATTTGTTTTTTCTCCTATTTGTAAATAGGTTGTTAAGTTGTTATAAATTATTTTAGATTAAATTTATGCCTTTTATTTTTGTTTGTTTTCCTTTAGATGTCAGTGGGTAATTGTTGAATTTGATATATTAATAGATTTTGATCACTGTGTATATTTCATTAAACCTTTGACAACATCTTTTTTTACTTTCATATCCAAAATCATTTAAACTCATTTAAAAATAATTACTGATAATTTTTGAAGCTTGGATTTTTTATACTTTTATATAATTTGGTGAAGGATTGACAGACTATGTCCCCAGTAGGTCGTGGGGCCATCTTCGTTTGAGCCGACGGGGAGGGTTGTAGGGGTTGGAGTTGGAAGACAAGGTCTGTGCTAGTGGATTAGGATGGAATGGCAGTTTACTGTGGAAATTAACTTGAACGCATTTTGCTTCATTGATTTTTATTCTCCATTTGCCTCACTATTGTTTGATTTTTTTGAGGTGATCTTGTAGGTTTTTAGAATCAGTTTTAGGATCGGGATGGGATGATAGGATAGCTTTGTCATCCGCAAATAGAGCTAAGAGGGTACGGTACTTGGATGGGTAGGGATCCCAGCAGTGTACAGGATGAGTAGGATAGGTCCAAGCACACTACCTTGAGGAACTCACACTTCCACTTGGTAGAAATCTGAGTAATCTAATCCTTGCCAAACCCTAAAGAAATGATTGGATAAGTAAGACTTTAGGATAAGGTAAGTATAATTAGGAAGTATGGATTTCAGTTTAAACAGGAGACCACTGTGCCAGGCTCAATCAAATGCTTGGGAAACACCCAAAAAAGCTCCTATGCAGTACTCTTTGTGCTCAAGGGAAAAGGAAATGTAGTCTACGACGCGAAACACCTGTTGGACAGTAGAATGCTTATGTCAAAAGCCAAACTGATGATTTGGGTGGATATTGTAGGGTTCAATGGAAAGCATCATTCGTTTAAACAGAATTTTTTTGAAAACCTTAGAAAGTGAAGGAAGGAGACTTATAGGACGGTAGGATGAAGGATTATGGGGTGGTTTTCCAGGTTTGGGAAATAATATTATGTCGGAATATTTCCAGAGGAGTGGGAAGTGTGTAGTTCGGAGTATACAATTATAGATGTAGGTAAGGAATATAATTTCCTTCTTGAGAAGATTACGGAGAATTTGACTGGTGATTAAATCATATCCGGGTGATTTGCGCTTAGGCAGACGAGAGATTATATACTTGACCTCAGAAGGTGTTACTGACTTGAGTGGTAAAGACATAGGTAAAGGCATGTACAGAGACTCCTCAGTCTCCATGGTATTGGACAGGTCTAAGGGGTCTAAATGAGAAGTAAATGTATGCTTGAGGTGCTGGGCAAACATTTTGGCCTTGTCTTTGTCATAAGAAGCCCAGGAACCATCTCCTCAGCACAAGGGGGTAGAAGCTTCATGGTTCTTAAGGATTTTGTGAGTAGCAATCCAGAGGGATTTGTCTCCTGCCGAGAGGGAAGACAGATGGGCATTAAAAGCCTCATTTCGTAAAGCACCTAATTTTTGCTTTACGAGCCTGGAAAAACGATTAAAAGTCTTTGTGATCTGTGGGGTGTAAGATAATTTAAATTTGATTTTTTAAACTTGATTAAAAAAAAAAAAATTTAAGTAGCTTTTTAATCTTTAATTGTAAGTGATCTTTCTTTCAAACTATTCTGCTTTGGAGAAGTTTTCTTAGTTAAGCTCAAGAGAGTTATTTTTAAAGAATGATCACTAATGAACTATTTATGTTTTGTAAAAAAATTAGCAACCCCATAATTTTCATGGAATGTGATGCAAGTGTTGCTTATTACCCTGTGGGTTAAACTAATAGTTAATTTTATGGGTAGATTTATAGTAATTAACTAAACATTCCAAAAGTTTTTTGAAACATCTTGCCATTGTATAACGATTTATTGTGAATATATTGTGTAAATTATACATCAAGATTAACAATAGGTTGATAAAATCTTTGGGAGATAGATGTGTAAAAAAAAGGGGAAAATACAGAATCATAAATAAATAAAGATTCTACAAAGTGATTTAATTTTTTTTTTTAAATACTGCTTTAACAAGGCAGTGCACAAGCTATTCAGAAAAAATTTTGGACAGTTGAATATATTAACTACAATACTTACTATACATATATACATAATTTTTACATATTTACAAAATACAATTCATTGTAAGTAAATAAAATTGGAAGAAAAGTTATTCATTAATATAGTAAACTTCAAAATAAGCTGCAGTCTTTCCAGTGGTTTATTATTTCAGAATTTTCTTGATAAAGTAAGTCCAAAGACAACAGAATAACTAACAAAAGAACCAGTAAATAAATTAGACTACCTGCTTAGCATGTATAAGAAGCCCATTCATTACTCTATATATATTTAAATGTGTGTGTGTGTTAGTATATGGAAATAGTGCATGCAACTCTGCTGTTTATTATGTAATTTTGTAAAAGAAACTCAGTTCTAAGATTTATTTGCATTTAAATTATTGTTATTAGATTATTTCCCTATTCCACATGATGGAAATGAGACATATGGGATTCCACTTCCTTTAATAATTAGTCATCCTTCCTCTTCCCTGAAATTTTCTCCTTCTTTAAGAAATGATCTTTTTTCCTCATCTCCTACCAATTGTCATTTATTTTATTTTGCTAATAATGGTGTGATTTACTTTCGTTGATCCTGAAAATGAATACCTAGAGAAATAGCTGTAACAAATTATAATATATATATNATTCATTACTCTATATATATTTAAATGTGTGTGTGAAATTATATATAAAATATACTTAAATTTCAAAACAATTTTCTATATTAATAATTAATAATTTTGGAACTGCTGGTGTCAAAAAGAGAGCATAGGAGGGTTGCTATTATGTAACTGGAACTGGCAACACTGGTATTTCAAGGTGCCATCTGACATATCCATCGCAAAGTTTGTCATTTTTTATTGTATTTGGGTTCAGAACATTTTATGGTCGCTATTTGTGTTGTTTATAGAGACTTGAAAATCTCATCTCAGGGAAAAAATTAATTAACTCGTGAACATGATTTACCATGACTTTCAATGTGGAATATCTCAACAACAGTGTATCGACCAACTCACCTAGACTTTAGGGATAAAGCACCATCTAAAACTCCTGTATATCACTGGTATAGTGAATTCAATCGTAGCCGTCATTTGCTCATGGATGAATTTAAAGAACGTCGTCCAAAATCAGTTGTGCCGGAAAACATCAAGGTTTTCTGAAAATGCAATATCATCATGTGGCATAATACCATAAGATTGAGGCATCTCTAGGTATTAGTAGGACAAGCATACAGAAGATTTTTACATGAACATTTTTAATCAACGACGCAATGATTTATTTTTGTTACCATATGTCAAGAATAAACTAAGCTATATGGTCTTCAATACCAGAAAGAAATGGTTGATGCATTTAAAATGCTTGTCTTGGAGATACCTTAATTGGATTGGAAAAATGCTATGAAAATTCGTTCAGGCGTATGAAAAAGTGAATCATTCATCACAGAGAATATTTTGAAAAACAATGAAATTATTAATTTTTTTTTTTTTGTTATTTCAGATACTTAAATAGCAACCCTCATATATTTGAAGAATAAATGCAAAACTAAACTACTGATAATAAAAAGTTGCTAAGTAAATATATATACATATGACTATATTATACACTTTTCTTGATTTAATAGTAATTTTTTCATATAAAAAACTATTTTTTTCCTACTTCCTCATGCAACACATGTAATATAGTAAAGCAAAGCAAGTGGTTTTTACAAAACCACATAGATACAGCTCACATGAACAATGTAAGTGCTTGAAAACCTGAAAGCGAGTTTATTTGGAGGGGGAAGCTATTTGGAGTGAGAGATGCGCTTTGCCATGCTGGAGGGATTAGCTATGGACCATCTAAAATATGAGCAGTGAAAAAATGCCTAGGACCCTGACAAACATCATTATTAACATGCTTGAAAGAGAAATGTCTGGTGATCTGTGGCAGAAAGATATGTTGATAACATCTTTGTTATGCAATAGTTGCTTGATAAGTGAGTAGAAAAGCATATAAGTTATCTTGCCAATTGGGTATTTGGAGGTGAATGGAGTGAATCTGGGATGACTGATCAATCAAGCATAGGTATTCATTTGATGGGTACTCAATAGTTAGGGAAAAGCTTGACACGCCTACCTTTCTCGGCCATTTTGGCTATAATGAGCCTCAAGCAGGGATTGGCGAGGGAGGCACATGGATGGGGATAATGGAAGATGTATCATATCTAAAAGCTTTGGAGAAGGTGGTCTCTGAAGATAATGACCTTTATCAGAGAATGGAGGATAATAGATAAGTCGTTGCATGGGAGATTTTTTTTTTTTTAAACCTGCAGCATCTAAATTTTTTAAGGGTATGGAAGATACACTCTTTCTACACTATAGATCTTGGTACAACAATTATAACAGAAAAAGTCAGCTGTCCATAGGCAAACTAACATAGTAAACATAAATTACATTTTAAAGTCATATTTTTAAAATAACAGCAGATTTCTTAGCTATTTCCTTCTTTCTTTTTCTGTTTGCCTTCTCTTTCCGTTTAATTGTAGCATCTTTAAACAACATAATTCCTTCCCTCTCCTCTATATCTCTCTGTATGATCCTGAGGCCATATAAATTTAAACCAACCAAATCCTAAAAAATAAATAAACAGTTGATAAAATAATTTAAAAAGACTAATGATCTATTGATAAGTGTGGAACACGTGAGCTGCACATTAGTAGAAGTCAGGTACTCTACTAGTAATAATAGTTCTAATTTAAAATATTAGTATTAAATGATTCCATTCATCGTGAACTGTGAAAGATGGCTTAGAAAATTCAGAAAAAATATATTACTAGGAAAATAAAACGGTCATCCAGCTTTCCCACTTACACAGCTGACTGCCTACATCTGCACTTTTCCACAGTATAAACCAATCCATTTTTATAAAATTAGTCTTTTGCTCTATGAAGTTCTGTCAGTCATTATGCTCATATAACTATTTGTAGTAAAATTACTTTTTAAAAACCCAAATTAGTGTTCATTATTTATAACTGGTGCCCGAACAGAGATCTGCAGAAGACTAATACATCCATTTGACTAACACCAGACCAGGTGCAAACTTATTTCATTTAATTCAGAATGTTGGAATTTGTATCCTGTCATGAAATAATAAATTTATTAAATTATTCAGTGAAAATTTCTTGAGTTCTTACGCAGAAATATTTAGCATTGGAAAAAACTGGTTTCAATATAAGGCTACAGACAGAGGAGAACCACAACATCTTAATCAAGCACATCATCACCTGGTGAAGACCCGGAGGAACTTCAAGATCAACTTCCTGTGAGTGCAGTCTGTATTTATTAAGCCTATATCTCCTAATACTCATTTCTTAAAAATGTCTACATACATTAAAATATAAAAAATCATCATCTATGATATCCTTACAAATATTTCCAAATAATAATGGAACTAATAAACTACCCCAATTCAAAACTATTGAGGAGTTGTTAAAAATTATAGAACGATTAACAGAACATAAATTTAACCATAGATAATTTTTAAGGGTATTATGAGTCACCTGGAAGGCCGAGCAAATAATTGTCTCCTTCTAATCTGAATGGATTATCAGAAGCCTTGAGAAAAAATTTGCTGACAACTGCACTATACCAGACCTCTCAACTCTGTGGTCTTTCATTAGGGAACACATGATGAAATTATTGAACTGCTTACACAAGAAACTGATTACTTTTATTACAAAATATAAATTAAGCAATTCAGTTGGAGCATTTTTAAATAGCTTAGTTTTACAACTGGGAATGGGGTTAATGAGCCCCTTCTCCCCGCAAAGTGACATTAACTTAACTTATTTTTATTTCATTTTTGTATATATGTATATTATACTA
>KZ807137.1:556580-587903 GCA_000696205.2 Oncopeltus fasciatus
ATTAAAAGCAAATTAATGCGAGGGAATAGATTAAAAAATCTATCTTAAATTTATTTTTTTAAATTTACGTGGGATAATAAGCCACAACAAAATTAATATTTATATTTGTCTGTATGTTCTCAAGTGAGATTGGAGAAAATAATCAAAAGTTCTCATTGTATTACTTTATATAATTTGATTTCCTTTAGAAAAATAGACTTAAACTCAATAGATTATATAAGGAACATGAGCTGAATCGTAATGAGAATGGTGCTATTGGAGTTAAAACAGTACATTTTAAAATATAATGTGTAAATAAATTAATTTATAAATAATGTATAAAACCTACCCGATCACTGCTAATAGCAACTCCTGAGATTTCACTAGCATGGGCTTTGACTTCTTCTACTACAGTTCCAGCAGAAAGATCAATGATAAGTAGCCGACCATCCTTTAATCCAACTAAAACATATAGGTCAGAAGGCCCAAAACATATACAACTAGCAGGAGCACATTCAATAGTCCTAATGCACTGGAGAGAAGCTCTAAAGAAAAAGAAAAAATTAACAATTTTAAAATTTCAAGTATCTAACATAACTTTGGTAGTAAATTTCTAAGCACAAAGGATACTTTCAGACCATTGTTCATATGATTTTAGTGAGTAATAACTTCAAGTATAGTTGATAATGATCCGAGAAACAGGAAACTAGCTAGACCAGATTAAATTTCAAAGAATGACTTTATGTACAATTTTCATAATGAATACAATTTTTCTAAAAATAGTCTTCGAGAATATAGGAAAATAGAAGAGAGGGAATACCATATAACTGAAACTGTAGGGAACTAGACTTTTTTTTTTTTTAATTTTAACTCGTTACATAATTAGTACAATAAATAAAATGTAGTTAAATCAGTATACTAAAACAGTTAACTATTTGGCTAGTTAAATGGTAGTGCAAAATTTGCAATGCCTGACATTTTCCTTTATAAATTAGGCCACAAAATTATTTAGTTAAGGTAATTTTTCTTTTTTTACAAAGTTATTTACTAAAGCAAACCTCATTCAAATAGACGTGAATAATTTGTTTAAATAATAATTTATATAAACTTTATCAAGCAAAAAATAAAATAATATTCTAAAAATAAATTAAATTCAAATTGTTAAAAAATGACAATTTCCAAAAAAAAATTAAAACTATTTGATTCAAAAAATTGTAGATTTAATATTTGCTTTCTCAATACTTGTAAGTAAAATAACTTGAGAGGTTTTCAGAGCTATTGATTCACATTTTCAACAACAGTTATGTTAGCCAACATAAAATACAGGCCTGCAGCAGGAACCTTACTTTTTTTAAGGTTTCAAATTCAGAATAATGCGAGATATTTTACTAGCAGAATATTTTACCTTTTTTTTTTTTTTTTAACCAAAAGGGTGGTTTAATAAATTAAAAAAATAGCTCATTTTAGAGTTTTTCCAACTGTTAATTTTTTCCCCTTCATATGAATGTATATTATGATTATTTATGTTTAATGATATAATTTATACATTATTTTTCAAAATGAATCTTACAATCAATAGTTGTAATTAGTCTAGATCTAACATACTGCCATCATCTCAACATTAAAAGGCCATTTTCCATTATAAAATAGATATTTTCGGGCATTTCTTGCAACGATTCATGTATATTATAATACTTCAATGAAGTGTATTTGGTCTTCAAAAATATCCTGTTAGAAAGGTGTCTAAAGACTTAATCTAACCATTTTCCAAAATATGCATCATTACAGTAGCATAAAATTGGTTGTCATTTTTAAAGAGAAGATAAAGAAAAACTAAAAAATTGGGAGTCATTTTTTAGTTATGCACAAGGACAACTCAAATATAAAAACATTTTTTTCAGTGATTAGTGCATAGAATTAATAATGTTCTGGAATATAAATAAGATCTAATCCAATTTCTGGCAGAGCATGGTCCATAAAAAATCTTACCTATTCGGTTGTTCGGTTGTCACATTAAAAGTACTCCATACTGATTGTGACCTCACAATTTTAAAAATTTAGAATATACATAAGCATTGGATGAAAGGCTGAGAGAGGTGCAGTACTACTGGGAAACAAGGTGACCTCCAAAACTAGCCTTTCTTCGGCAAACAAGGCTCTACCAATTGGTAACTTTTTAGAACTTAAGTACTCCTGAGACTCTGGACAAAGAGATTGGTTTTATTTTTATTCAATTAAACCGGAAAAAATGCATCAAGGACCCCACTTCAGCCCCATCAACTAATCTACAGAAGTCCCTTAAAGCTCCACCCTCCTTCAAGGATGATGAGAATAAAAAGAATGATACTTGTTTTAGGAAACTCCATGGCACCCAAAGGAAGAAATTTAAATGACTGAGAGCATAAGGGTTAACAAAGGAAAAGTTTTTAAGATAAATCTTCATCCAACTCAAGGAAAATCAAATATTCTAACTAGAAGGTTTACATAGGAAAGCTTAAAAGCCCGGAAAGGTGAAGGGCAAAATGAATACCATGGTTAGTAAACTCATCAACTGTACTAAATCAGATAGACCTAGAGCTTCAATTCTAATTTATAACTCCAATTTTTCTCAGTTTCAGAGTTTATCTCTCAGGATCTGGTAGAGATGGCTGTAAAGCATCTATGCTGAGGGGGGGGGGGGGCAAGAGAATTACCTAGTCTCTGTCTGATGAACTATAGATAAGAAAGAGATGCCTTCAAAAGTCATCAAGGTCTTAGTAAACCACTGCAACAGAAGAACAAGAAGTTCTTAATAGAAAGCGAGCCAACACTTAACAACAGCTTGGGGAAGCACTGGAAACAAGGGAAGTAAGGCAAGAGGACTTTTTTTTTTTAAATACATATTTAGTAAAAAATTTTCATGTATTGAATAGGGAAAACAAATTTGTATATTATAGTTAACTGCCTGTTAAGAGTTAAGAAGAGTTGGTAGATAAAGTTGTTGTTCTTTATTATTACCTAAATATAAACACATAATCTTTCAATAGCTTAGCAGCATTAAAATTTTCTGTTTGTCTTAACAAAACTTGGCTTATAGCAACAAAATTTAAAAGGTAAGTAATGAAGTATATTTTTCAATATAATCAAACTTAAGGGAGGTAGATGTAGGTTCACCTACAATGTGAACAAAAATTAAAAAATAGTTATTTTACTACACTATGAATATTTAGTTTAATTAAATGAAACCCTAAAATTAAAAGGCAACTCTCAATTTTGACATCTTATAAAAAGAATTTATGTGTATTTAAGGGAATATTTTGACAGTAACATCAGAACAATGTCAATAACTACCTTTTTTAAAAGGAAATTTACTAAAGTACTACTTATTTACCTGTTCCACATTTTAACAGATGAATTGCCAGCAGAAACAATGTATAATTCATCAGAGTTAAAAGCGACACTTTTGACCTCACCCTGATGACCCTGGCTTTTAATGCTTCTCAAAAGTTTTGGTTCCTCCTTTTTGTGTTCTGCATTTATATTTAGAGAGTACAATTGCAATTGGTTATTATTCAAGCAAACACTTATCTAAAACAAAATAAATTAAAGCAAAGTAACTTAGAAATAAATTAAATCCATTAAAGGCACATGAAAAAGAACTAACCCGTAATTCAGAGGCTCTTCTAACAGCAGAGACTGATTTTACTTTTGCTCCTGCCTTAAAAGTGGATAATCTTCTAACGATGTCTTTCAAGGTCACATCATTTGTTATAGTTACTTCTTTACTAAAAATATGAATTTAGTTAAATACATAAGTATGATTAAAAGCATATATATGCATGTCCAAAATATAAATGAATATAATAAAAAGTAATTTGTAATGATTACAAGAGAGATCTCTTCAATGAGGAATAAAGAACAGAAAAATATTATGAATGGCTTTGATACCTCAAAGATTTCTTTCGCTCCTTTGCTTGTCTTTTCTTTGCCTTGGCCTCAGCTTCCTCTTTTGTTAAAAATAAAAATGATTCAACCATTGAATCATTTCCATGCAATGTCACAATTCTGCCAGAATTATCTAAAGACATTGAAACTAGTCGACCCTTTCCTTCACGTAAAAGTGATCCACTTTTAATGACTGTAAAGTCTACCTACAAAATTAACATCACCACATACAGATATATTAAGAATCTTGGCATTAATATTTTAATGGAGGAAAATTGAAAAAAATCAATGACTGAGATCAATGACATTTGACATTTTTTTTATTATAAGTGTACTGTTATTGGTGATAAACTAATAAAATAAATAGGTGAAAAGCAAAAAAACAATATACAAAATAAAATGAATAGTAAAGAAAATAATAACCTAAAGATAGAAGAATATGTATCTTATATTAATTTACTTCATTTTATTATCATTATTTATTTTATTATTATTATTTGAAAAAGTAAGATTAAGATAGAAAAATTCTTCTTATAATATCTTCACTACTCCCAAAAATCATCAATAGCTATGTAAGGATGAATTATAAAAAACTTACGATAAATTTATTTTCGATAGGAATATTTTCATTGGTTGTTTGTTCAGACTGAAAACCCCAGACCATAACTTCACTGTCATTACTCCCTGCTAGAAGAAACTCATCATTGCCAACTAAAGAAATCATCCAGACCTACAAAAATGAGACATTTACAATGAGAATACAACAAGCACATTTTTCTTAAATCAATGATGACAACAACATTTATTAAACTGCTTTAAATTAGATTAGATTAGATTAATCATTAGAATTCATAAGTCTTTTATTTATTAAGTTGTATCCAATAAAAAGTGGTAAAATCAATGGAAGTTACAGTTATAATATAATTAGCAACTTTCACTCCCATTATTCTTTTCTTGAGCTTGTTTTAAAAAATATAAACAAGGCTCAAATCATATATAACTTTTGTTATATTACAACATGCATAACTTTACAGAGAAAATCAAAAAAGAAATAGTTAGGTCTCACTAGAGGTTACTCCCAAAAGAGCTGAGTATTTTTTTGAATTCAGAAGACTCATGGCTAGTGCAGTACTAAATTAGTCAATGAAATTAAAGATTGACTTAAAAAAAAAATTAACGACTAGAATAAATAACAAAATAAATATAATTGACTTACTTCAGTAACATGAGCTGCAATTGTTTTGAAACAGTAGGCAGTGTCTAAATCCCAAAACTTGATGTAAGTATCTTTACTTGAGGAAATCAAAACATTATGCTTCTTCATAAAAACAACAGTGGTAACTACCCCCTTATGACCACTCAATCGTTCAAGTCCAGCTTCAGATATTAGGTCCCAAGTAACAATTTCAGTATCCTTTTCAAAACAAAAATTCACACAATCAATGAAATATTTTTGTAATGAGAAACAGAATTGCTACAAAAGACTATTGGATACAGACACATACAAAATATATTGCATTAAATCTCTATGATTTAAGAGAATTGATTAAAAATTAAAAAATGGTTTCAATCTTATGTATAAGAATGTGTGTGTATTATTATATATATATATATATATATATATATATATATATATATATATATATATATATATTTAAATTGAAATGGAATAAATATTTATTGGGGTTGTTGAGGCTACATAGCTTTTAAGTTCATTTTAATTTAAGAATAATTAATTATTTTTATTTATGCAATTTAAGCCATTTTTATTTTATTATTATGCTATGTATATGCAGCCAACTCTTGCTTCAAGTAATTATGGAGAGAGCCTCGGGCCATCGTAATCTAATCTGAGGGTTTAGAGAGGGTCACACCTGCCCTACTATTTACTACTGCCTACTGGACTAATGGCAACTGCCTTGCCCCCCTGTTAGTTATGATATCTCTCAAGATTATGAGTAAAGATTTTTTTTTTTTTTTTTCAATCTCAGTGCCTTTCTTATTCCTCAGAGCAATTATTTAAGGGGGCTTCATATGCACAAAATACAGTAAGGTTCCAGGAACTATTTTAAGTAGGCTGGGGTTGAGAAGCTGCAATTTGTCTCAACTCAGAACAGTTGAGAATTATCCTCACATTCCTATGAAACCTGGGCAACATTTCACCTGCCTGTAGTGAGTACATCTATTTAAAACTTAAAATTAGTGCCTCTTTGCTTGTGGGAGAATAAACATGGATCCTGCTTATTCCTCACAAAAGAATGGGCTCACTTCAACTTTGAACTGGACGCTCAATAGGGCGTATTGTCATCATGGATCAGCGGATTAATAGTTCAGCTCTCAACTCAGAAAGCATTAGTTTGAAACTGGTAGCCCTTGTATTCTTTCTCTCTTTCTCTTTTCTGTGAATTTGTAAATGTACATATATTTTTTCTCTCTTAAAATTAATAAGTTTCAAGGTTTATATTATTACTTCCCTTATATTTCAATAAAGGCTGGACAATATATATTTGTTATTTGTCCATGCATTATCTATCCTTTGAAGCAAGGCAAGGAATTATTTTTCTTTAATAGTATGATGGATAGTTCACCATTGCACCCATAGCTAATTTCTCATTAATCTTTAGTCAATAGTATTTACTTAAATTTTAACATTTTTCTTTAAGGTTTTTCACTTTCCTTTTTATTTTATTTTGAAGTAGCCTTTTATAATTTAATCATTTTCTTTAAATGAAAATTATTCCTGATTTATTAACTATATATGATTTATAAAAATAATGTATTTTTCAGATGACCTGTTTCCAATAATACCCTTCCTCTTTTCCTTTGTCCTTTTTATTGCCCCCCCTACCCCTCCCTTTTGAAACAGGCCGCTCTCCCTTTGTACCTTCCGCCACTTATCCCCCCCCCCACTCTGCCACCACCACAGTGTTTTTTCTGAAAAATTATATTTTTTCTCAGTTATGGAAATGTGAACTTAGGGACAGGACGTCCTCTCTCGTCTTCATGATAGGCAGGTGTGGTAAATTACTGTTTTAATTTCATTCAATTATTTTTTTAATAACTGGTTGTCTGCATGTTTTTAAATTCTCTTACGTAGCTTTCTACATTCGTACTTTTGATATCACATTACATTATGGTAATTCTATATTATAATATTGTCGATTCTTATTGTATTCTCATGACATTGTATTTCTACAGCCCTGAAGATGGCTTAAAATGTAAGCCAAAATGTTGGCAGATAATCTTTTTAAAAAAATACACTTTTGTTAAATTGGTATTTTTTTTGGATCTACCTTGACCGAACTCAAACTAAAATCATCTAATAATAATATCTACGGTCAAATAACTCTCCGTTTGAACATAATAGGTTTATGTATTTATATGTTATACTGCTACTCTGAACTTTTCCCCTAAACTCTAATGGGAGTTTCTGATAAAATTTTGGCCATCTAGAACTGTTAGATAGATGCCTAAACACTATTTTTTAGTAATGATCTTACTATTTGGTATTCAACATTCATTCAAACAAAATTATTCCATGGATCCAGAAGCAATAACAATTTTAAAATATGTGCAATATAAAACGAAAATAATATAAAGAACATAATATAATAATTATTCAACACAAACCTTAGCACCAGATGCTAGTCTATGCCCCTCCTTGTCAAAAGCTAAAGATGTAATAGCAGAACGATGCCCAGAAAATATAGTTTTGAGGTCACCAGTTATCATATTAGTTACTCTTATTGTACCATCTGAATAACCAACAGCTATGTGAATACGATCTGGGCTGGCACACAAATAGCTAACTTCAGAATGATAGTCATTAGGAATAACAAGAGCCTGAAATTAATATAAAATTAAAATAGAGTTAACACCCATCTTTCTTAAACTTTTCACTTCACAGATTTGAAAATAACACCTTTTCTCCAAGGCGAAGATCCCAAACAATAACATTTTCACAAGCACCAGCAGCTAAATATCTTCCTTCTTGGCCTTGATGGACAACAAAAGTAACATTGGAATTCGAACTGGCAATTATGTTGAATGTATCTAAATGGGCGTAACGTAAATATTGTTTAGTAAGACCCATAACTGTAGCATAGAATTAATTAAATACTTTAAGACCCCACGTGAAAAGCATGGACGAGGTTATGGAAGGTTACAAACAAAGGTAACGATAGTACCCATCGATTTAAACGAATAGTTGTAAAAGAACATTGAACATGAAATAACTAATGATTCATTTATTATAATTGTTAATAATTTGTGGGTGCTATAAGCTATAGCTATTCTTCATTGAACGATGGCATATGACTCATTAGACATTTATGATTTTTCATGTCATAAAAATACTTGAATTATCACAACTTATCAAGAGTATCGATATCTTCATGATAAGATTATTTGTGTTTGATATCTGGTTTGAAATTGTATTCTGCTAAACTTCTTTTTTGCCTGGAAAATAATTTTTGTCAGCTTTTAATTTTTTTCTAGGACTTGTCTAAATCTATTACTGAATCATGATCCAAGGGGTAAAAACTGTTATATACGTACTTTCTGGTAAAGGTGGGGTTGGAAAATCTACTATAAGTACTAAATTAGCATTTGCTTTGAAAAATAAAGGATATAAGGTATTAAAAATAAGCACTATGTTAGTAGTTACAAATTAAATATGTAATTTGCTTAACTTTTTTTTCTTACTTAGGTTGGTCTATTGGACATTGATTTATGTGGGCCTAGTGTGCCTTATCTCCTGGGCTTGGAAAATTCTTCAGTTCATCAATGCCCAGAGGGTTGGGTCCCTGTCTATGCTGATGCTGAACAAAAATTAGCTGTAATGTCTATTGGTTTTCTTTTAAATGATAGAAATTCCAGCGTTGTTTGGAGGGGTCCTAAAAAAACAGGTATGCTAGAGGAACTGCACCACTAGAGGGGATAAGTCAGTTTCATTCTATCAAGTTCATCAAAGTATCTTATACTACTTACTTATAATTTGTGAAAGTCCATTTTCTAGTATTCCCTTACAATAATAATTTGCATTTTACTATTAATCAAATAAGTAATATTTTTATTGCATTATTTATTTTGATAAAGTAATTTTTTTTCTCATGCTTTTAAAATATTATCATATTTTGTTATGTTTAATAGCATAAGCATTCCAAAACTATGTTTTTAGAAAAATAGTTGATTGTTGAATTATATAAATTTCAAAAGGTAATTAACTAATTGAATCTTATACAGAGGAAATAGGGAAAGCAGTGGATATCTATAATCTACTATTGGTTAATTACATCGTTATAACATGGTTAATTGCTATGGATTCTATTGTTATTTTTCATTTGGGTTATTCTTAATTTCTACTCAAAATGAAAATTTAAGTATAACATTGTGGGAATAATAGTTTAAAGGTTGACCTGAATACGCTTCTTTTGAAATTAATTAAACTGGTTATATACCGGACACGAAAGGGCATCTCTGTTACTTGACAGTATACTTCTGAGAGAAATTATTTGGATAAACCTTAATGTAACTTTTATTTTTAATGATCTGCTGTTCATGCCTGCAAAAAAAAAAAATCAGGGGGCATTAGTAGAATGATACTTCTTGTATTAACTTTATTTTATAATTGCACGTTTCTATATGAAAATGTCATTAAATGATATAAATTACTGAACATTAATGTTCTAGTATACATGTATGTATAGTAGTGTGAATTTCCAAAGAATTATGTCTTGAAGTATTTGTTTAAAAATTATTTGTGAAATATGCTCATTTGTTTTTAATTTAATGTAATTTAAAATAGCTTAATATGTGAGGCCTGAGCAAAGCCATGCAAAATTTTAATATTCCATTGAAAAATATTTTTTTTAATTACATTAAATTAATTTTTATTCCTAAATTGAAGATTAATTAAATTTATAGTTATTATTAATATATAACTCTTTATTGTTATCTGTGCCCCACAATTCAATACCATATGTCCAGATAGGTCTAATTAATGTTTTCTAAAGAGTTTTTTTTTTCTACAGTTAATCTGGACCTGAGGTTCAGCAATCTGTAGAGCTATCCAAAGCGTTTGTTTAGTTCTTGTCTCTTTGTCTGTAAGTGAGTCTTCCAGGTTAGTTTACTGTCTAGGTAGAACCCTAGGATGGGGATCAGAATGAGAAATAAATGTTTGTCTGAGATGTTTGGCCAGTACCTCTGCTTTTTCGTCGTCGGTGCGAGCCCAAGTTCCATCATCACGACCAAGAGGTGGGGTAACATGCTGGAATTTAAGGATTTTTGTGTGGCCTTCCAAAGAGAATTATCTTTAGTTGTAAGAGAAGATAGATAGCTATTATAGGATTCTGACCGGTGAGAATTGAGCTCACGCTTCACCAACCAACAAAGCCGATTGTAGAATTGACAGTCGTCTTGATGACGGGATCTCTGCCATGTGACTCTCGCCTGGCGCTTGGACTGGATGAGGTCTAGGATATAAGAGAGGAAAGGAAGTCTGGTGGGTGAGCGGCTTAGTGTTGGGGAAGAAGTATCCCAAGCACATCTCTGGATAAGGGTTGTAAAGTGATAAGTAGCATTATCTAGGTCTAAGAATGTTTTTAGATGAACGTTGAGGTCTAAAGAGTCAGAAAAGAGATTATGGAAGAGGTCCTAATTGATGGGGCCCCGAATAAAAGATGGAGGAGATTCTTTAGGTAAAGATGGCAAGGATAATTCAGCGAGAACAGGACTGTGGTCTTGAAAGGTCATTCAGGGATGTGACTGAAGAATGAAAGGAATTTAGTCCATGATGGACAAAGAAGTCTAAGACGTCTGGGATTTTGTTGGGACCAGTTGGCCAGTATGTAGGAGAGGGTTGACCAATGTAGGAAAGGTTAAGGGAGGATAAGGCATTATGTAAGAGCCTACATTATCCTAGAGCCCCACAACAAGTGCTGAGAGTTATAGTCGCCTCCTGCAAGAAAGTGTGGGCCAAGGGAAGAGAAGAAATCCGAGTACTGATGGGCAGAGGCCGATTTGTTGGATGGGCCATATACTGCTGAAATAGAGAGGTTAAAGGAAAAGGTTTTCAGGGATATTGTGGCAGCTTCAAGGAAGTCAGAAGAGTTGGGGGAGAGGGAAAGGGTGTTTTAACTAGGACTGCAGCTCCACCGTGTGCTCTGCCGTCAGGATGGTCTGTCCTATAAGTCTTGTAGCCTGTTATGTAAAGTCGGTTCTGATCAGTTAGTCAAGTCTCTGTGGTAAGGGCAATGTCTATGTTCTCCATGTGTAATAAGTTTGTAAGTTTGTTTACGTGATTTAGAACACCGTTAGTGTTCCAGAGGAGGACAGAGAAAGGATCAGTAGGGGGGATCATTTTTGTTGAATAAATGCTTTGACGAAGGTTTCAAGGAGAGAGATAAGATGTGTAATAAGGAATCTAAATTCATTTAGGAATGTGTTAAGGGAGGATACAATATCAACGGAAGGAGGAGAGGAGGTTGCCAAGTGAGGTGGGTTGGCTGTGACTGGGGGCTGTTAACTCTCTGTGGTAGGTGTTGCATAGGAAGTGGGTTGACAACTGGTTGTGGCCGTTAATGCCGGTGGCTGGAACTGGCTGGGTAGAAGCTCTTGGGGCGAGTGTGAGGTCCGAGGCGGGCACTGTTGACATGGCTGTATTAGTGAGAGAAGTTGTACTCTGGGCGGGGCTGGTTGTGTGTGAGCTATGCTCAGAGAGCAGAAGTACTTCACCCAAGTGTCTTCTTGGAACGTGTTGTCTTCTTTGTCGGAGGCTGCTTTCTCGACGAGTTAGAAGGGGTTCTCACCGGGCAGAATCTCTTCCCCATTTTTTCCCCAGATAGGAACTGGTGAAGCCTATCACTCATTCCATGTCCCCGTAATTAATTCATTTAAATATATAATAAAAAAAAAGAAGTAAAAGAAATAACAGTTTTAAATTTCTTGTAGATTTAAATAGGACATTACGATCTAAAAACTGCTATGTCTCCTAACTGGGGTAGACAATGGGGCTGTTATCCAGTAATCGGCTTCTGAAGATAGTACTTATCCTCCAAGCTGATAACTGACTTGAAACTGGGCTGTACTCTGTATGTTGTTTTACTCCTACAGCGATGACTGTTGAAGAAAAACAATTGGAAATTCATGTATGTGATCACTGTCTTCACCTCTTCATATATGTAAAATTTTAACACAAACTGAGCACTTTTTCACTTATAAAAAGAGGAATCTTCAGGAGCACGATATTAACACTGCTGCGGACAGAGCGGGAATCAAATTGATACTAAAAGGCTATCAAAATAAACACTTTTTTAAAAAAATTTTATTAATTTTCAATATGTAAATTGTATAAAATTACTTTTTGTACATTTTATTCTCTATGTATTTTCTCGAACACTTACAAAATTGCAGAAATTTACAAATTTTAAATTTTGCCACTCTCCTCAGTTTGAATATTATTCCTTTCTATTTATAGATTGTACAGTTGAAAAATAAGTCTCGACAGTGTATATTTGAAAGTGTGACGTTTTAATTTTTATAATTTCATTTCAATTTTTCTCTGTTTCTGAACCAATAATTGTCTTGTAAATAAAGTAATAATTCACAATGAATTCATAAATTTTCTTAATTCATTTGCAAAAATATAATATGAATCGAACATAATATCAATAACTTTTTTTTTATTACAATAATTTTTTTATTATCAATGATTAATGTATTAGAAGGAAATCTTCTCCCACTTCAAACAACCTTTTTATTAATTTAAACAGAATTTGAAAATGTTTGCTATTCTATTTCATGTTTAGAACTCTTGGTTGGCAGAAATTACAGTTTTATTAAATCATCTATCTGCAAATGTTATTACTGTAATTCTAGGTTTGATTTTAGATAATTTTCATTCCTTAAATATTTTTATCCCAATAAATATTTTATTTTTCTTATTAATGTATTATAGTGTATTTTTTATTTTATAGCCATGATAAAACAGTTTTTAAGCGATGTTTATTGGCAAGATATTGATTTCCTTATAATCGACACACCTCCAGGCACATCTGATGAACATATAACTGTTGTAGAAAATGTAAGGTAAGAGGTTATAATAATTCTAAATTTCATACAAAATTACTTTGCTATTAGGTCTTGAATTTTAAAAAAATTATTTGATTTTACTTATGCCAACAAAAAATTTATGAGAGCACCATCTCTAATTGTATATCTTTATAAATTTTATGCTAATAATTTGTGCAATTTTTATAAGAATGTATAGTATAAAGGGAGATATAACATTTGGATATATATGCAATATAATGAATACATATTTTATTCAAAATTCCTGATTCTAGGCTCTACTATTGCATGAATATTAGTTGAACTTTAGTCATTGAAGTATTTCTTGAAACATTTCTGTGATGTAGAGTTTTTCAAATTTGACTACCTCTCATATTAGTGTGAAAGAAAATGGCTTAAATTAATTTGGTAATTTTAAACATACTTATAAACATTAAAAAATGGTCAGGGTTTGGACCAGGGAGTAAAATAAAATGCCAAAAAATATAATTAGGTATTTTTTATTTTATTCATATACATGTTTCAGCTTATATTTTAAGTCATCATCAGGGCTAACTGATGAAGGGAGGAATCTTTGTGAGGGATGAGTCTTGTCAAATGTTAGGCAACAGATATATGTCGAATAATATAGCAGAATTTAAACTTGATTGATTATTTAATTAATGAGAATAAGGACCTAAGTTTTACAATCATATATTCTAGTGACTAAATTATAGCAACTTTTTAAAATCAGTAAATAATAAATAACATATGCTCAAACTAATCACATATAAAATAGGCTTCATTATATATTAACAAAAGTGAATAAGTAATAAAATAGGAGGGAGAAATAATTTTAAAAAGTGCCCAACTTTTGATGCAAGTAAATTTTTAAAATCTTTAAAAGAAGCTATTTCAGATAGGTACCACTTATTTCAGAATCCAGAATGTTTTAAATAATAAAATTTATTTTGTGAATTATATTTTTTAGGACTCAGTTTATCTTTTTTTAATTTATTTCAGGGCTATCAAAAATGCTGCAGTTATAGTTACAACTCCACAGTCTGTTGCCATTGAAGATGTTCGTAAAGAAGTTACATTCTGCAAAAAAACTGGGATTCCAATATTAGGCATTGTTGAAAATTTAAGTGGCTTCGTTTGCCCATCATGTTCGGTAAATATTAGTATTTCTCATTTAGTTCTCAAAATTTTAATTTTAAAACTGAAAGAAAGCTGTAAATAAAATTGAAATGAACTAAATTATATAAAATTACAGTAAACACTTGAAATAATTATTTTTTACCAAATTTATTGTATTATTAAAGTTGGAAATTATTTTACATCCAATGTTTCCAAAATATAAAATTCTTCAATGTCCAAAAAAATAATTTTATTAATCTTTGAGAAATTAAAATATTTCTCATTTTGTAATCTTAAATAGTGCAGTGCTTGAAAAGACATATTTGGCTAATTATATTCAACTAATAACACTTTTAACTTCTGTTTAATGAATTTCAGATAAACTGGAATGTAAATAATTCTAAGATTGTTCTCTAGTCATTATATCATTTTGATATCACAGCCCTCCTCATGCCCACCATTTAAGACTCCTAACTAGAAGTCAAGCAGGTGCTCTACCTACTATCCCCCCTTTAACAGCTACCTGTTACCCCACCAACCCTGCTTTGGTTTATACATATGTTTAGCTTTGTGTTTCCTTTGTTTTCTCTTATTTTGATATTTATCTGACATGTGGGAGGACAATAAATATAAAAGGTGAGACTACTAACATCATTGGTTACTATTTTTAAAAATAAGGGCGCTCGCTCAACATTCAAAATTACTTTTTTAAATATTTTCCTTATGATTTTTTCTTGTAAAAATTTTATATAATAAAAGTATAAGACCCTTATCTTTTACACATTTTGTGTTCTATAATTTATTCCCCTTTCTTGCAGTCTCAAAGAAATTGACAATGTTTTTATTTAGTTTTCACTTAACCCCTTCTCTTCAACCAATTTCAGCTACTTACAAGCTCATGGAATAAACGATTTGCAAAAATTTAAGATAAGCTTAAATTAACTTAAAAGCTTAAATATAGAATTTGGACTCTTTATTTTGAAAATTGCAAATTCTAAGCACTTAGAGATAAGTATGTGTGTGTGGTGTGTGTTAATATATTGTAACCATTTTGAAGATTAATAATAACCATGGCATGACTTTTGAAAAATTTCAACAGATCCTTACCAGTCCTATATAAGAGCTATAAATAGGGTCTTTTCAAAATAATAACATGTTTTAATATTTGTATTAATGATTAAATATATCCATTCCCTCATTTCACCACTCATATCTCTTCTGACTACCTTGGTCACCATCATGTCCCTACCAACATCCATACCTTGATTCCCCATCCCAAAAAATCCTTTACTGTCCTCCTTTGGAATGCTGATAGCATTCGGACACATACTGAGGAACTCAAACTGATACTCAATGAAAAAAATATAGATGTTATATCACTGACATAAACAGGACTAACTAAATGAAATAATTTACCGTTTCTTCTTCCGGGTTGGACCTTGTCAAGTTGTTGATAGTTGCCGAGCTTTTGCACATCATGTGATATGAATGAAATAATTTAAAAATTATGGGCTACCGCACTTACAGAACACACCATCCTGATGGACAAGCTCATGGTGGAACTGTACTTCTTATCAAGAAATCACATGGCAATCATGTTTTACCCTCCAGTCCTACTGAGTCCCTTCAATCCACAACTGAGTCTATTCATACCTCCACATCTCCTATTATACTTTCAGCAGTGTATTGTCCTCCTAATAAGCCAACTACTACACTACCTTTCTTCACATTCTTTGATCCCTGTTTTCTTGCCAGTGGAGACTATAATGTAAAACACTTGCAATGGGGATCAAGAACGACCAACTCTCATGGCCGTGCTCTATATAATGCATTATCATCCCATAACCCCAACCATAATTAGGCCTTTTTCTCCCGCCTATTGGCCTTTGGACATGAAAAGCATTCCTGATATCCTAAACTTCTTCATTTGTGAAAACCTTACTCCTCTTCATCATTCCACCTTGAACTTAAACGAGTTCTCTCTATTGACCACAGCCCAGTTCTCCTAACATTATCCTTGACTCCTATTTTGAAGAAATTGCCTCCCTCCCTCATTAATGGCCCAGTCAACTGAGCCTTGTTTAAAACTCATATAGAAGAGTCACTTGACCTCAGAATTTCTCTGAAAACCTCTAGCGAATTAGATGATGCTGTACATTCCTTTACCTTAAACCTGCAGCAATGCATATGTATGACTATTCTCAAACCAAAATTTACCAAATACTCTTCTGAGTCCCATAAACCACTCCCAGATTTGCTTAAAAAGCTCATCTTTGCGAAAGGGCATTGTTCCAAAAATATAGACACCCCACAGATTGCATATTCTTAAATTGTCTTTTCAGGCTCGAAATATAAAAATTAGGTGCTTTATAAAATGAGGCCTTTAATGCCCATTTGTCTACCCTCTCAGCAGGTGACAAATCTCTCTGGATTGCTACTCGCAGAATCCTTAAGAGCCATGAAGCTTTTACTCCTTTCCATCAAGGAGATGGTTCCTGGGCCTCTTTTGACAAAGATAAGGCCAAAATGGTTGCCCAGGACCTTAAGCAAACATTTACTTTTCATTTAGATCCCTTAGACTTGTCCAGGGCCATGGAGACAGAGTTTCTGAGCATGCCATTATCTATGTCCTTGCCATTCAAGGCAGTAACACCTTCCAAGTTCAAGTACATAATCTCTCATCTGTCTAAGCCCAAATCACCCGGATATGATTATATTATTGGTAAAATTCTCTGTAATGTAACCAAAAAAGCAATTGTATTCTTGAACTACATCTACAATTGCATATTCCAAACTATCCTCTTCCCACTCCTCTGGAAATATTCTGACATAATACTATTTCCCAAACCTGGAAAACCACCATATAACCCATCATCCTACTTTCCTTTAAGTCTCCTTCATACACTCTCAAATGTTTTCGAAAAAAAAAAATGTTTTAACGAATGATGCCTTCCATTGAAACCCTCAATATCCTCCCAAATAATCAGTTCGCTTCCGACATAAGCATTCTACTGTCTAGTAAGTGTTTCATAGACTACATTTACTCTTCCCTCAAGAGCAAAGAGTATTTATTGCCCAGGGGCTTTTTTGGAGTCTGCCACTGCGGTAGAAAAACCACTGTGGTCTTTTGTTTAGACTGAAATCCGTACTCTCTAGTAACACTTACCTAATTCTTGAGTCATACTTATCCAACCATTTCTTCAGGGTTTGGCAAGGGTTAGATTACTCCAATTTCTACCTAGTGGAAGTTGGAGTCCTCAAATTAGTGTGCTTGTGCCCATCCTTTTCATCCTATACACTGCTGACATCCTACTCATCTAAGTACCCTCTCAGCTCCATTTGCAGACAACGAGGCTATCCTTTCTTCCCATCCCATTCCTAAAACTGCATTTTAAAACCTAAAAGATCATCTCCAAAATATCAAACAATGGTTGCCAAATGGAGAAGTTAATATCCAATTGCAAAAAAAAAAAAAAAAAAAAAAAAAAAAAAAAAAAAAAAAAAAAAAAAAAAAANAAAAAAAAAAAAACTTTCCTGAAATGAAATTTAACATTTACCTCTCTCAAATTCCGTTCATTACCTCGTGTTCCATCTTCACTTGCAACTCACATGGGGCGAAATACTAAAATTAAAACTCAATCAATGACAAAGACTTCTATACAGACTCTAGAATAGGAAGTCCAATCTTACAATAGAATACAAACTGATGCTCTACTCTGCTAAGACTACTATGACCAATCTGAACATACAGTGTAGAAATTTTGGGGTGCCGCCAAGCCTTCCAATATCCAAAGTATCCAGCCCTTTTAATTCTAAACCCTCAGAATGATTGCTAAGGGTCCCTATTCCATATAATCTTTCCACAACGATTTTAATACCCCTTTCATTCAAGACCTCATTCCTTACCGCTTCCCCCTTTTCTTCAGTAAACTGCCTCATCATCCTAATCCACTAGCATAGACCCTGTCCAACAACTCCAACCCCTACAACTCTCCCCACCGACTCAAATGAAGATGGCCTCATGACCTCCTGCAAACATAGTTTAATGTTCTCTCTTAGTAATTAATTTGAGAGTGGTGTCATTAAATGTTATTTTTATTTTATTCTTTGTTCTTCATTGTTATTAAATTACTAAATGCATTGTTATTTTAACAGAAATGTAGTAAAGAAACAAAATTTAAAAAAAAAAATAATAAAAAAAATATAGGTAAAAAAGGACTAGAAATNTATAAATATATATATGTTGCAGTTAATTGTTAAATTAACAATAATACAATTTTCATCTATGGAATTAAATATGTATACCTCATGGTGATAGCAGTCTAAAAATTAAAAAGAAGTCCATGAAATATGAAGCGTCCACCTAAAGCATGGCCTGTGCACCAAATAAAAATTAACTATTTATGAATCATTTTAAAATATTCTGTCTCTCTCTATCAAATACCTTAGCATCAGTATTTCATACTCCTTCTCAAATAGTCTTGCTGTATGCATCTTATTATATTAATGTGTATAATGTGCTCTGCAAGCTATTACTGTTTTATTCTATTTAAATTTTGCCATAAGATTTTATCGTTGTTTTGTGTTTATATTTTTAATTATTTACTTATTTTTATTGCCTTTTAAATACCAAAATTTTTACCAATATTTTGATTTCAGGAATGTACAAATATATTTTCTAAAGGAGGAGGTGAACTTCTTTCAAAGCATGCTGGTGTATGTTATTTAGGTTCAATTCCTATTGATAATCGAGTTACTAAAATAGATGATATTCCAGAAGGTTCACCTATGGAGTCTACTTTTAATAATATAATTTCAGCTATTACAAACATGTGAGGAAATATTGTTTATAAATAAGTGAGGAAACGTATTCTTCCATTTAAAAAATAATTAATGTATATTTTTCTATGAGTATTACTATCATGAATTATTATCATATGTTGATGCCAATGATCAAGGCGCAAAAATATATATTTTATCTACTCAATGATTTTTGCCTAAATAACTGAAGAATTTTTTTTCTTTATGTTATTGTTTTCTTTTGTTTTCTTTTGTGTATTAGTATAATATATTAGAATGCTTATTTCATCATTCTTTTTTTTATATATTTTACTTGTCATTTATATTTTGCTTACTAAACTCTTAAGTCCTTCAACTTGGTTACTTGGGTTTTAAAACATTAAAAACATTGTATTTATTAACTATCTAATGCCATAGACTAATTTTATTTCTGTACATTCAATTGACTGAATAGATTAATAGATATTAATAATTAGACTTTTATAAACACTGTATTAAGTTCATGCTATAATTTTTAAATTGTTCATTTATAAAAGTTATATTATTGCTGTATTTAAATAATTTTCAATTACCTATTTCCTTTCTAGATTTATATCAAATACCAATTTCTCATTAAAATCTTATTTTTGACCAGAAAGAGAAATACTCTTCTTTTCTTCTAACTTCCCTCAATTTATCATAAACCACACTTTGGTTATTGAGCAAAGAAGGAAGAGAACTGAATTAAGTTATCTCATCCAATTATATTAACTATTTTCAAGCCACTTTAATACACTTAAATGCGATAGAATATTCTGTAACTATGAAATACTTGTCCAGCAGGTGTTTCATCTCATAGACTACATTTCATTTTCTCGCAAAGAGTACTTCCCAAGTGCTTTTTTTTGGATGTTTTGCTAGCATTTGATGGTGTCTGGCAAGGTGGTATCTTGTTTAAACTGAAATCCTTACTTCCTAATAACACTTCCCTTATCCTCAAGTCTTACTTATCCAATCGCTTCTTTAAGATTCGGCAAGGATTAGATTACTCCGATTTCTACCAAGTGGAAGTGGGAGTTCCTCAAGTTAGTGTGCTTGAACTTATCCTATTTATCTCGTACACTGCTGAAAACTACCCTCAACTCTATTTACAGACGACAAGGCTATCCTATCTTCCTACCCTGCTTCTAAAAACCTACAAGATCATCTTGATAGCATTAAGGAATGGTATGGCAAATGTAGAATATAAATTAATAAAGCGAAATTCATTCAAGTTAATCTCCAATTATGGAAGAAAAACTTTTCTAAAATTGTGAACTTTAACAATATTCCTTTACCACTCTCAAATTCAGTTCGTTATCTGGGGTTCCATCTTCACTCATTTACTGTTGCTTGAATTCATTATCATTAGTGTGGTGGCTTGAAAGTCAATTATCAAAGCCAAGGGTCTCCAAAATGAGTAAGCATCTCATGTTTCCCTGATTCCAGGTAAATTTTTTTTGCACTTCACTGATTTTTAACTAATAACTTTTATATCATGTTTACCCTTTTTAGAAGCATTGCTTCCTATATCACTTATACTGCGGCTTCTTCTGTTCTTCGTCAAACCATACACTCTTCCGGAGTCCCAAGAGATGCAATAAAGTAAAAGCCGGCTTGGACGTAGTAGTATGACAGAAATTTACTTACTTGATGCCAAAAATAGGCTTGGGACCTAAATTTCGGACCCCACATAGCGGCAATCGGAAGTAAGTGTACCACTAACACAAAAATCATAAATTGGTCTGCATCCGATATTTGAGGACTAACATATCGCCCGTGACTCCAAATATACAACTCAATCTTTCTCTGAATAATGGCCTACGTGGTGTTCCATGTACCAAAAACAAACAGGCTCCAACCATTCGGCAAAGCTCCAACGAACGTTTCTGATCCAGGTCTCAAGCATATAAAACGATCTTCCTTGAGGCACTACTCTTGATCTGCGGAGTTCCTCAGGTTAATCTGGATGGCCATATACCTTATGAAGCGGATCTCCCAATGCCTATATTTATGCACTGGTATGATGCAGGCATAACGCGAGCAGCCGGGGAAACTGCCAATCATGACAGGGATAAGCGGAAGGAAGAAATTTGGAGAGCTGCTATCAACGCGTGGAACAGGAGATGGACAGCGTCCACCAAAGTAAGTAGCGCCCACTAATTCTTCCCCACAATAAAAAAAAGGCTGGAGGCTACGGGATATCGCCCGACCATTAGATAATCCAAATGCTTTCGGGAAATGGGTGCTTCATTATTTCAAAAGAAGCAACTCGCGAGGCTCCAGAGGATGTTCCCCAAGTAATATTGGAATGCAGCACAGAGAGTCAAGCTCATCTTAAGGGCATACGAGTTCTCTACAACATTAGACTCCTTCGTGAATGATTAAAGTAATTACAAGCATTCAAAGAGTTCGTAGCGAGTTGGCGGAAAATCAGAGGTAGCTTCTGAGCATACTTAAATAAGGGAACTAAAATAAGGTACCCACAGAGCCCTGAAATAAATACATTGGACCCAACTTAAGCAAAACGGAGGGGAAAGAAGCTGAGTCCGTCTCCCTCAGGTCGCAATAAATTCTAAATTATATACGAATTCCTTTACTGTTAAAAGACCCAGTCAAAAAAAAAAAAAGTATTTTGCCAAGTAAGGCTTGGCAAATTAATGCCTATTTGTCAAGCCTCTCAACCGCGGACAAATCCCTTTGGAGTGCCACTCGCAGAATTTTGAATCATGTGCCTTCCGCCCCCTGTCACTGGACACACCATTACCAATGTCCTTGCCGATCACGGCAGTGACACCTTCTGAGGTTAAGTATATTATTAACCATCTGTCTAAGAGCAAAGCACCCGGCTATGACATACTATGGCTTATTCCTCCAAAAAGCAATTGTTTTCTTGACCTAACTCTATAATTGTATCCTTCAAACTACCTACTTTCCACTTCTCTGAAATTATCTTGTTCCACAAACCCGGCTAACATGTTCATTATAAATCATAAACCAGCCTTCCAAACCATAGTTAGCTTCCGATTACATCATTCTACCTCACCAACAGGTGTTTCGCGTTGTTGATATCATTTCCTCTTCCCTTGAGAAAAAATAATACTGTCCAGTGCATTTTTCGACGTAGCTCAAGCTTTTGATCGAGTATGGCATAATGGTTAATTGTGTAATCTGAAGCGCATATTCCCAAGCGCCACATATTCAATCCTTAAATCTTACCTTTCCAACCGTTTCTTTAAGGTCCGGCTAGGATCTGATTACTCCGACCACCTTCCTGTGAATGTGGGCGTTCTACAGGGCAGTGTGCTCAGACCCATCCTTTTGATCCTGTACACTGCGGACATCTGGTGGAGACGGGTGGCGTCGTAATACCCTCTTTGCTTTTGGCAAAGCTATCCTCTCCTCTCATCCTGATTCCAAAACCGCTTCCAATATTTTACAAAACCACCTTGATGTTATTCAGCTGTGGTCATGGGCCCTTCTTAAGTAATACACTAAAGAACTATAAGGACTGGTTCCACAATGTGGTCCGCTGTCTGCTTGTTTATTTTCTTTATTGGTTGATCATGTGTATGAGGATGTTTATGACACAGCCATGGCCAATGCTTCTTTGGAATAAACTTTGAAATGAGGTCGATGAAAATATTCAGACATACTTCGGCTAGCCATAATGTAATAATATAAATTTTCTTCGTGCTAAAGAAATCTTAATTTGAAAAAAAACAATAAACAAGAACATGAAGCAACCACCAACAGAAGGCACTGACAGTCACGAGAGATACTTCCATAAGTCAAAGGCATAGCTGATAAAATAGCAAGGGTTATCGATAATCAAATCTAAACTATACGGCTATAAAGGCATAAAATCTATCACCGGACCCCTTATTAAGTACGGACTACGGACACTTTGAATATATAGCATACCTTGTTTATTAAATACATAGGACGAACTTGAAAACAGATTCCCACCCGAACATTTATAAAAAAAACATATTCGAAGATACTAAAGTTAAACGCATTTTAAAAGACTTTTTAGAAAGACATTTTAAAGACTAATTTTTTTATCTAGATATATTTTAAAAATATAGAAACCAAAATCGGTACTTAGGCTTTTTATAAAGAACCCTTGAAGGAATTAATTTTTGGTTGAAATTGGATGAGGTAAAGAAGTGACGGAGTTTAGAGGGAGACTAAAATTTCTAATCATAATATTTTCTTAGTTGTTTATGATATGAAAAAGTTTATAGTATACAATAGGTGTAAAATGTAATTTCCTGACGTTTATAATTTAGACATTTATAAGGAAGAAACAAGTTGATGCTCTAAGAGACGAAATAACATATTTTTATTTGAAAGAATTTGAATTTAGGAAACTTAGCTATTAAGGACTAGTATGATACTTAATACAAAGTATCAAAATTAATTAGGAGTTCACCTTTTCATTATTAATTAAATATCAAAAATTAATTTTCCAGTTATCTGGTCGCATAAACTATTGTGGTAACGTGATCTGTGACTACCTGGGAGATAGTCACAGTCATATATAGCGACTGTGATTTGCAAATCACTGGTTCACAAGAACATGTGAAACAATCACTTTCATTTGTCTTATCATTTCATTATCTTTCAGTTGATATTATCTCTATAGATTCGGTAATTTTCTTAACTTTTACTGCTATTTTGTTTTTCTGCAATCAACATGTACCTTGAATTTGGTAAGTTGACCATCTTATACTAACAAATTCGTACAAATGTGTGATTCTAATTATAAATATCACTAGCTTTCCATTTTGCATTTAAAAAAAAAAATTTAATCCAGTAAATTTACAATTCGAAAAGTGATGTTTCAAAATTTTTTTAGATCCATCTTTTTGTAATGGAAATACATACATAAATGAGGCTTCTGTACTTAGAAGCGTAAGCACACTTCATCTTCCAGTACTTCAGAAGAATTATGAAATCGCCTGGATATTTAAAGCAATTTCTTGCATTGACCTTACAACTTTAGCTGGAGATGACACTTATTCAAATGTGAGAAGATTGTGTATTAAAGTAAGTTTCTGATTTTCTTACAATTTGTATTATCTCAATACAATGCATTAAGCAGTAATTGAGCAATAAAATACCTATTTTTGCCTATTCATTGCTTGTATAGTTTTCAAAACCATTCAGGAATTCTACTGGAAAAATTTTTGGTGGCTATGGAACTCTCTGACTCAGCTCTTCTAATATTTTTTGTTAAAGTTAGTTGGCTTAAAGCTCAAATCTTAAATAGTATCAATGTACTGTCTAAATTCTTCTCTTGCACAAATAACTGTTAAGTACATGATGACCTGAGAGATAATCTATTTTCTGTAGCCAGGCCCTTTAAATTACACGGCTTAATTATTACAACTTATAAATAATAACATGGGAGTATTATATTAACTCAAAAGAAATATTTATTTAATATGCCACATTTTTGGATTAAAAAAAAACTAAATTTGTATTTTTCAACCTATATTTCAATGAAAAGAAGCCCATAACTCACAATGTATTTTTATGTTATTGCTCTTTTATAAACAAATTTTGCTTACAAAATAATTGAGGAAGTTAAACATCACTAGTGAAGTTTAGTGACTTGTTGAGTAGGTGGAAATCATATACAATAAAAATGAAATGACTAGTAAGCTAACAACTATGACAAATCGTGACAACGGCTAGATGACTAAAACAAGACAAATCGTTGAAATGGTAAAATTTCATTTGATAGTGTTCTTTTTGACTTTCAGAGAATTTATGTTAATAAGTTTAGGTTCATCATTTTTTGTTACATATTTTCTATTTATTTATGATATAATCTATTTTCTAAGGATCGATATTTTCTATTTGTATAGTAGTATCTATGAATGGTTATTCATACAGGCTTCCACTTCACAACTCACTTTATAAATGTTCAGTAAATTAAGTCCAAAATTTCAGATAGTGATAATAGATCTAAAACTCAACAGAAAAGTATATTTGTTCTATGGTCTGATTTCTAAATGGGAGTGGTAAAAAATAACTTATAAATTTTTTATGGCTCTTACTTATATATATATATATTTTTTTTTTAAATTCAGGCTAGAATATTCTAAAGTATGCTTAGACTACAAAATGTATGTTCCTATAAAATAAACTTTCTCTCTCCTTTTTTTTTTATTTTTTATTTTTTTTATTTAGGATATATAATTATAATTTATGCTAGCAGCTCATTTTTGAAAATACAAATATACTAAATTTGGCAATAAAATAAAGCCACACTGTCAAATTGGGATACAATTTTGAAATTGTAAAGAACTAGAAGTTTTGGAATCCGGAACATTCAGAGCCTTTCTAGCAAGATAATTAAAGTATAGACAGAAAATAAAAAGGCTCTATTAAATCTGGTGTTCTTGAGTGAAACCAAGGAAAAAAGAAAAGGAAAAATATGAGTATTTCTGGAGTAGAGTGCAAAGAGACCAAGTCTTCCCAAGAAGTCTTGCAATTTGTGCTGCCAATTGTCTCTGCTTGTACTACAAGATATGGGCTACAGGATATGTCAATATTACAAAGTCCCCTACAAATCTCGCTGAAAAATAAACTTACCTTTCAAGAACGTGGCCTTCAAGCTGTTAAAAAAACCACTGGGTACAAAAATTATTCTCCCCAGCAGTAGAAGAAAGGGTCAATGAAAATGTTATGGTTTTTACTGAGGTTTGGAAGAATAGAGCTGGTAAAGATATAGGGCAAAATCCTGATTTGAAATAAAATTGGTATAAAGCAATTGTAAATTAAAAAAAAATGACAGTAAAAAAATAAATAATACATAGAGAGTAAAAGGCATAGAAAATAATATTCTACAATCTTATATTGAATCATATTATCAAAAACTACTCTAAGTAGTTTATAAGCATTGCCTAATGTAATAGTGCTATTGTGATTAAGCCAATTGTGTTGATATGATCTCTTTTCGTGGTGAACTATTTATAACTTAGATGCTCTGGTGCTCTTATAGCATTTTATTAAATATTATTTAACCAGTTATGTAGGTCATTCAATCAACAGATGAAAAATAAAATCTTATAAAAAAACCTGTAAAACTACTTTGTCTATGTGATCTATCATATACTTGAGTATGGCATATTGCGGAGTGTTCTCATGGCAGGTGACTGGTCACATGTTGTAAGTTCATCAAGTCCATCGGTCTATGGTTATAAACTTGGAGACTTGAGAAAGTAACAAACTCATTTCCACATTTATTTTAGTAAGGATACTTTGAGAAATAAATTCTTAAGATAAGATCAAACTTTACCATTTTGACTTTCCAGGCTGTTAGTCCAGTTTCAAAAACAATTTTATCATCATTTGCTGAAAATAAAGTTGATTTAGATGTTTTAAATAACATAGAAGTTGCTGCAGTTTGTGTATACCCATCTAGAGTTGCCAATGCTGTGGAACAACTGAAACTATTAAATTCATCTCTCCCTGTTGCTGCTGGTTAGTGATCACATTCTAGATATTACAAAATCCTGTAATTTTGGTTTTAATTTCATTAATATTTGTCACTCATTGCTTTTTTTTTATTTAACTTTAGTTAAGATGAAAAAGCTTCTTTTTTTTTGATAGGTGGAATAATTTATTTATTAACTTTTAAATTTAGAACATGTTTGTTTTAGCTTTAAACTTTTTAAAATTTTAACTTTGAGTTAGAAACCATCTGAATGAGGTTGGATATTAACCCTTACATTACAAGCAATTTGTCTGGCTATTTTTTTGTTTTTTGAAATACAACTTGTTTGCATTTTTTTGTTTGTTTCAGTGGCAACTGGTTTTCCAAGTGGGCAATATCCCATTTCTACTCGCCTAGATGAAATTTCGTACTGTGTCCAAAGTGGAGCTTCTGAGATTGACATTGTTTTGGACCGAAGTCTTGTGTTAGGAGGGAGATGGCAAGAAATTCACGAAGAGGTAGTTTTAATCACTTTTTTTTTAAAGTAGTATTTTGATACTTATCTGTTGATACTTATTTTTTTAAGTTTAAATATTATTAATAAAGAAAAGGTTAATTATTTATGTTATATATTCAAATGGGGAGTTTTCCTTTCAGGTTGATCCCAAGCAGTTTCTATACCTTAAGCCCCTTTATCATCCAGTCCTCTGTCTATACTGATGATTTATCAGCATTTACCTTTCCTTCTCTGTAGAACAATTACAAACTGCAATCCTAATAATTTAAGAAGATCTAAATTCAATATGTTCCTGGGGTTTGACAAACAAGCTATCTCTGAAAGTAAAAAAACTCAGGCTATTGATTTGTGTCTAGATCCTTGCTTAAATCACTTCTACCTATTCCTTTCTTCACAATTAATCAGTACCCCATTTCCTTTCATTTCTCAGTAAAAAATCTCGTCATTATCCTACACCAAACCCTTTTTTGGAAAGTTCATTTTTCACTGATTTCCCATTGCTGTTTCTCCACTCTTCATCGGTTCTGCCAATCTAGTCATCTGACTCCTAAAATCCAAATTCTTCTTGTGATCTCACTCATATTTTAACATTTTGACTATGGTACCATTTCTGAGGGCCTCACCGGAGAACTAGAAGATAGTCTTAAACTTCTGTTAAGCTTTCTCATCAGGTTTGTCTTTGGTTCTCCAAGGAACACCCTCACATAGAGCTGTATGGTCAGAATGGTTATAGCCATTTTTCTGTAAGCTATATTTCCTCAGTTCTCTCCTCTATCAAGTCATATTTTCCCATTCCCCCTCCCTATATCTATGCTCTTTTAACTTTCAAATCTTCCTTACTTTCTCGTCCCACCAGTTATTGGGGTTCCAACCTTTATCTTCCTTCCTACAAATCCACAGCATTTGTCACTCCTTCCTCATCAAACTCTCTAGTCTCTTGATATCTCTAAATATTTGTCACTCCTCATCGTGCGCATCCTTCAAATCCCAGTACCTCGTCTTTCTACAATTGGGTATCAGGAACTGCTAAATTTTATCTTTATTTTTATCATGATTAATGGTTTTTGTATTAGTTTTGAGTTGTTTTTTTTTACATTGGACTTATTTTCATTTTGTATACCTATTTGTAAATCTGCTTAGCTCTTGTGAAGCGTACTTTTTATTTTTTATGCGTAGCAAGTTCTTATTCTTATATAAATTAGCATAGTCCTGTCATTTGAATAAGAGTGTTGTTATTTGATGCAAATATAATTTTGTCTTGTGATAGCTCTTTTAGCCAATCGATCATTTATTTATTCCACTAAATTTCGTTATATTTTATCATATTTTTTTAATTTAATTATTATCACATTTTTAAGGCAGTAGTAAAGTGGCCATTGGAACATCTGGAGAGGAAGGTAGCTTAAAATAATAGTTTTACAAACATTTGCTTATGACGTACTTAGATAACCAATGAATATTAAAAATTTCTATACTTAAAGATGGAATATATCACTCACTTAATTTTCCATTAATTTTTCATTAAAATGAACCATAACTGATATTTCTCTCAAACTAAAATCTCAAGTAGTATAATCAAAGTTAATGTAATAGAAAAGTTGGCATGATGTACATTATATAAAATCTATGTTCTAGTCCTATTTTTTCAGCTCTCACATAAATATCATGCCTGAGATTTATGCCAACACTATACTTTCTTATAAGCAAGTTTGCTTTAATAAAGTTATATAAATTATATAAATTATTGTCAAATGAGAAGTTTAATTTAATTTTTTAGAGCCATTTTTGAGTTTATGAATTTTTTACAATCAGAAAAGCAACCCCTCCTCACCAAAGCCTCTCTTTTTCCACTAAAGAAACACTTGTATTATCTTTTTAAAATGAATGTCTTATTCCTGGCTTTTAAGTTATAAATTAATAACTGTAGTTTTAAGTTATGAAGATCATTAATGCCCAAACTTAGATACATCAGCACATGAAGAAAATTGTTTCCATATCAGAAGATCATTATTTTTTATTTAGGTATCGGCTAGTTGTAGTGCGATAAAGTTGGTATTGAATCTCAATTTTTACCTGATGTAATATAAGCAAAAAGTTTTTTGTCATAAATAAATTACTTGTCTTTAAACTCCTTAAATTTATAGGTTAATAAAATGAAGAAAGCTTGTGGAGAAAAACATCTAAAGGCTATACTAGCTGTTGGAGAATGTGGTTCATCTGATAATATTTATAAAGCATCAATGGCATGTATGATGGCAGGTGCAGACTTCATTAAAACTTCTACTGGTAAAATATTTATAATTCTACATCTTTGGTTTTTTTATCAATTATATTAGAGACCATTGTTATGACCCATATTACTCTAGATTCTTAATTTTTTTTTTTTTTTTACTTTGAAAAAAATTGAGTTTTGAATGTGTCTAATTTTTTAAATAGTAGGACCTATATTATTAGAATATACCTTAATTCATATATTTGTCTTATTTTTCTAATTGCATCCCTCCTTCCAATGGCATAATGATCAAACACACTGGACTGAAATGCATAGCATTTTTTTTACTGTGCACGAGGGAAAAAAAAGTTAAAGAGGTGCTATTTTCTTTATTAATGATTAATTTTCCCAGTTTTTCATATGATTTTCTAAAAAGTGCAATTTTTGTATTAAAAACCATTAATAATGTTGACATAGAAAGATATTTAACCTTGATAAAGCTAATTTGTGCAAATCCCTTCTCATTTAAGACATATAAAAAATATATTAAGCGTTAAAGATTATTTGTTCAGCAACATTATCACATTATTGTGAAATCAACATTATCATGGCTTCAAAAAGCATTACTTTTGACAATTTATTAAAAATTCTGATTAAATTTTCTGCAAAACAAATAATTTCAACTGGGCTCTTCTGGATTGACAGTTCAATCTAGCCAAATTTATTAGATATTCCTTAAATATTCATGAAAGATATTTAAGAGTTAATAAATATTGTAAATATTAAGGAAATATTTTAAATTTAAGCAATTTGAATTCTCAATTTCTACATTTCTAAAAAAAAAATATCCCTTACAGAATGCTCTTTTCTGTTCACCATGTGAGAAGTTGAGACAGTGGATCTTTTATGATTTTTCTAGATTGATTTTCTATTTCAAGAATCTTCACTAACTGGGCATCTGTTCGACTTGGGAATCAGTATTTTATTCTAAAATCACATTTTAAAGATTATCAATTGGCCCATCAAAGTTTATGAGGAAGTATGATTGGGGATTCAGTCCTGGGATTTAAGGAAATAAAAACTATATTGTAAACTAAAAATTTGTATTATTGCCAATCTTTTAGTCTAAATTTCAAGTCTTCTTCAAGGCTAAATTACAAAAGAAATACAGAATTCCAGGTGACCATGATTCTTTCCTTAACTTCTACTAGTTACAAACCTGATTATTAGACAGATTTATGTCTTTAATGGTATCTTTTTGCTAATTTCATGATTTGTTTTGATAATTAATTAATGAGTTATTCAATTTAATTGAAAATTTTTGATATTTATTAGTGGATAACCTGCCTATAGTTGAACTTGGTTTTAACCGTAAAAATTATAGTTCAGCTGTTATTATTGTATTCTAATTCAAGAAATTCTAATGGTTTAATAAACTTAATTTAATAAATTTACCTAGTATCGATAATTAAGATTTGGGTAATTTAAGATTAAATTTAAGTAAATAATCTAAAAGGTTATTTCCACCACCAAGATTATTTCATTGAAACCAATGAAGACGGACAATAGAAGGTATGATAGTTAAATTTAAGTAATTTATCTACAAAAATGCACAGGAGCCAGGAAAAAAAATCTTACCACCACAGCTGGGAATCGAACCTGGGTCTCCTATCCGGAAAGTAAGAGACCCGGATTTGATTCCCGGCTGTGGTAACAAGATTTTTTTCTGGCTCCCTGTGCATTTCTTGTAGATAATTTAGTGTGGGAGTACATGCCTCAATTAATTCATTATTTAAAAATTTATTTATTTATTTCTAAAATAGATAATTTTTTGACAAATCTAATTCAGTTTTCTTTCTCTTTGAAAATCTCTTTACTCTTATTTTTGGAAAAATTTTCTGCTCTTTTCTTTGAAAGATATTTCTTCTCAATTTTCCGTAAGAGATAAGGTATTTTCTCTTTCTTTCATTGATACATTCTTATGAGTACAGGGATGTCAGAAAATAAATGATTAATGAATATTAAAAATGCAGCATTAATAATGGTAATTATTATTCTTATGAAAAACAGATTAAACTAGTTGAATATTTTTGACTAATCTTTTTGGAAATTTGAAATGTAAGTTGTGAACCTGATGTGTTTTCTTAAATTAATCAGAATTGATTAGGATTAATAATTTTAATTAATTTTCAGTAATTAACTCTTAAATTTCTTAAATTAATTAAGTTATTATTC
>KZ807137.1:587945-609036 GCA_000696205.2 Oncopeltus fasciatus
TATATATATATATTTAATATTAATTTTATAAATGAGTATATATTTGTATAATTATTATTATTATACAATTTTGAATGTAGGCTCCAATATAAAAAATATATACTTTTCAATTTTATTATACTTGGGATTTTTTTTAAGGGAAAGAAGCACTGAATGCAAATTTACCTGCTGGTCTCATTATGTGTCGGGCTATCAGAGATTATTATAGGAGAACAAATACAAAGGTAGGTTTGTGAATATTTTTCTTAAATCTCCTTTTTACTTGTTTGAATTGTGTCAAGAAGTATAGATTTAACCATTCTTTTGTTTGTGTTGGTATCGAAGTTGATGAAAATTAGGGTTATCAATTAACAACCAATTATTTGTACTTTTCATATATTTTAATTGATGAGCGCTTTCAGAATCATTGATTCGATCATCGGAGCTCAGTCACCCCTCACCAGGTTGTTTCAGCTGCAGCCCGGCAAACTGGATCCATTGTTTTATTTGTGCTGTAGTATCTGAAAATCAAATTTAAAAAAAAAAATTTGTCCACCTGACTCTACTGATAGCAAAGTTGATGACAATTATTTGATAACCCTAATTGTCATAAACTTCAATTTCAGCACAAATAAAAGAATGGATACAGCATGCCGAGCTGCAGCTGGAACGACCTTGCATATCACTCCTGAGGGCAACTGAGCCCCAAAGATGAAATCAATGGTTCTGAAAATGCAACTTTTGGGCATGGTCAAGCCTGGAAGAAGAATTTATGAATTAAAAAATAATGTTTATTTTCATTAATTTTAAATAACTCATTTCATTTTAAATTTGTACTTTAAGTATGAATTATGTAGCTCATAAATAAATATACCACCTAAATGTTTTAGAAAAGTTTTTAAGATTGAGATTTTTACTTGTACTTTCTTTTAAAATATTTATTTATAAACATAAAATACAAATTAGTATAAAATAAATTAGAAATAAATAAATAATTTTTTGTTTTTCTTGTATGTTTGTTTACATACTTTATCATTCAAGTTATTTAATCATTTGGTCGACAATTGTTTAATGTTATTTTTAAATAGAATGGCAATTCATTTAAATTACACTCATTTTTTAGCTCAGGATTTTCTTTCTTTAAACTAAATTCATTTTTATTATTATGTTAAGTATTGCAATTTTGTCAAAATTTCATAACTTTTACCAAGAATTACCAAGTATAATTGGGTATTTTATAATAAATAAATTTATTTATTAATAATTATGCATTTTTAGATTGGATTGAAGCCTGCAGGTGGGATTAGAATATGGAATGATGCTTTCCCCTGGTTGGAACTAGTAAAATGTGAACTTGGTAGTGATTGGATGGAGCCCCAGTTGTTTCGATTTGGAGCATCAGGTCTTTTACAGGATTTAGAGAAGAGGCTTTATAAAATAGCTACTGGTGTCACAGCTCCTTCATCATTTTTTAAACAAATATAAGACTAAAATAATAAAAATTATAATGTGCTTTAATTTCATAAACTTTGTTTCATAAACAGTGTGTTAAAAAAAAAATCAGTCTTTCATTATTTAATGTCCCAAATACCTCCCCTCCCCCTCCTCTAACATTAAAACCATGGAATGGGTTGAATTGAATTGAATTGGTTAAATAAACTCTGGGGGGTGGTTACCTCACATAGCAACTGATTTAAGGATGTAGGCGTGTGCTCCTATGTAGATTAGATCACTTTTCTTCAGAACTTATGAATGTTTGAACTATGTGGTTACTATAATTTTTGGCATTTGTGTTACATCAAAACCTATGCATTTTCAAAAGATTTTGGCTGCTAATGTTAATTACTATAAAAGTACTTCAAATCTTAACATTTTGCCAAACTGTCCAGAAGTAACAAAGTTATGTAAATAAAACTTAAGGAAAATTTTTGTTTTGGGAAAAATGTTTGTCCTTAATTAAGGTGCATGATTTTGTACTACAGGTTAAAAAAACTGAACAATTGCATTAAATTATAGAACATATAAAGCCATAAATGTTATTTACAATTAAAAATAAACATCCAAAAATAAACTTTTTCTAGTATGTTCAACTGTATTTCAACTAATTTTTTTTTTTTTTTGGGAATAAATTGTACTGTTTTAATTATGAATAAATAAAGCAGGTTTTATTGCCTTGATAACAGCATTTTTCTCCATAGTTGTCACTTCAAGCAAAGTTAGTAAAATTTTGTGTTAATTTAAACCACCATTTAAACCATGTTTCTTTATATCTATATAAATCTATATCTTTTGTTTTTATATGTATGAGCTATTATTAATAAGGATTAGAGCAGTGGAGATTTATCGTCATACTTTTTTCTCAAATTTTATTTTTAAATCAATTACTTTTTATAAAACACTAATTTAACAAGTAATTTAATCATTTTATGCATATTTGAAAAGTTCAGAATCTTTATTGTGAGAACTACCTCTAATACAACTGTAAAACATTGAAGGTATTCCATTTAACTTTAGGAATATAATAGCTCCTTAGACTGCTACTTGAGATATAGATGCTAAGTCATTAAATTTATGTCCCCAAAGAAAAAAAACTATGTGAATTATTCATTCAGGAGAAGGGAGATGGATTAGAGATTATAATAAAACAAGTAAATTTCAATGACTTATGTAAAAATTCTTTCAAAAACAGTAAGAATTCTAAATAAAAAGCATTAAGTTGACTTTACACCACTGAGTCATTATTAATAACTGACACTTTTATTCTATTAGAAAGGTCCTCCTAGCATTTCTTTTTAAGTTTAGTTAGCAAATTATTATTGACCTCTGCATTACTATTATTATATTTAAAAATGTTATGTAAAATGATGAATTCATTTTTCAAAATAAATTCACTCTAAATCTAATTTTTAGTAAGCTATAGTATTTAAGAGTGAGAATTGATTAACAAGGCTTAAAATTGGATTGTTACTTGACATTTTTATTTAATATTTTTAAAATAATTTTTTTTAAGTCCATGATTTTACCCTATTGATTTTAATTAATTTAGTTTTTAAGCTATTCAGAAGTCAGTATTCAATTTTAGTTAATGTTATGTGTTGTGATGTGCTTTCTGTTGTGCTTTATAAATTTCTCTCTAACAATACCCAACCTGTTCTTATGGAATGTCACTCACTTATTTTCCTCATGGTCATTTTAATGCCAGATGCCACCTTGGTAATTTTATCGTGATGAATACAGAGAAATTGACTGTTTTATGTTCCTTTAATTTATTACCTTGTACATTAACTTTCTAGTTAACTTTTAATCAAACAACCCGCCAAGATTGTCTTCACACTGATGCATGAAACCTGCAGACTCTGGGTGACATCTTTACTTTTAGTTGATGACCCTCAACCACACATATGACTTATGAGTAGATTTATATAAAAAATTTTATAAGACACATTTACATATATATAAGACATCTAACTATGAATTCCTCTTAGTTAATAAATTAAATATTGTTCATTAATTTATTAAATAGGAATGCTAAGTTACCTGGTGCTAGAAATATAAAACTTTATATGCAGTAATCTCATTTATACCAGCTTAGGCAATGCATAAATATTTAAAGACCTTAAAATCGTCCCATTGACATAACTCAAACTAAGAAAAGTAACTGGTATCTGTTAAAATATTGTTTAGGGATTCAATTAATTCTATTGTAATAGTAGTGGATTCTTATTGTTACATTTGTAAAAGTTTATGAATGTTTTAAAAAATTATTTATTTTCCCTTGAGTTAACTTCAGTATATGTTTACTGATAGGTAGTCATCAATCTGCAATCCTTAATTTTCCACCCTCATCTTAGGAAGGCAATAAAAATGATCCAGCCTATATTCTTGAAATGGGATTTTATGAAAATTAATTTATATCATTTCTCTAAAACTATATTTAAAAAGAAAAGTGAACAATTTTTCTTGTGTTAAAATTATTTTCCAGCACATATGCATATACATATTTCTATAAATATGCATAGGGAGTAGTACCTCTTAATGTTGTTATCCTCTGCTCTGAAAATAATTAGGAAATTTAATTTTGTCTTCTTCACTCTCATCACCTCTGTTCTTCGATTTGTCATTTGAATACATATTCATATTATTTTTGTTACGGTTGTTATTTTGATTATTGCTGCCATTTTGCCTGTCATTTGAGTTTGGCCTATTAGTTTGATATCTGTTCTGCCTGTCCTGATCTCTGTTATAATAGGATGATTCTACTCCTGACTTATCCCCATTTCTATTATTGTTATCCTGACCTTGGTTATTATTTATGTAGTATGTTTTGTCTTCGTTTGAATTGTACCTGTCATTGTTGGTATTCTTCTTGTTTGAGTTATCCCAGTCATCACAGCTCTGAAATAAATTTAAAATATTAACCAAGGATCAAATATTGTTATTGACATAAAAAGTTATAAATTAATTCCCAAATTAGTTTTGATATTGCATACCATTATTGGAAATGTTTTCCAATATTTTGAGGATGTGTTAATTCTATTTTAATCTTATGAACTTACTTGGCTATTTTAAAAAGTATTTGATTTACTGAGTTCCATTATTTGAAATCCATTACTTTGATATGAAATATTAAATAATATTGTTTGTGTACTTCTGATTGATTTATAATAAATAAAAAAAAATCAGTCATTTTCATATCTGCTGAAAACTTGTAAAGTAATCAATAACTAGTTAGTCTTAATGGATTTTGGGATTTTACGATAGTGTGGCTATGATATTTTAAGGTTTCACCTTTATATTTTATAAGGATCTTTATTGGTCCAATTATTTTCTTAGTGAATAGTATAAGTGTTAATTTTTTAGAATTTTAAGTGTGGGTTGGATATGATAGTTCATTATACATTTTGTGCAAAATATCTCTTATGATACTCATACCATAGCTCCATTGTTTTACTAAATACAAATCATCTGCGAATTGTAGGGTCATAGCTGAGTTATTGTTTGTATTGGTGAAATGTATCTTTGATGTGTATAGAAATTTAAAAGTACCAGTGAAAGGACACCACCTTTTGGAGGATCTGCACTAGTTAAACTGGGACTCTATGTTTACTTCATATGTTCTCTCTCAACAATGTTCATCAGCTTAGGAAAGATTAGATTCATGAAACTTACTCATGGAGTATATGTTTCTGCTCAACCATATACAAAATTAAATGTCATTAACATTTAATTTGTTATGTGCTCCTTCAAGATTCGGAACACATGCTAGCAGCATATTTCTTTGAATCCTTTCCGAAAATTCAGAGCTATCTGAAGTGTATAAATTGTAGAAGACCTTTTTGATATCCTATGTGATAAGGAGGTAGAAGACTATTTCTAGAAATAGAGCATTTGGAACGGTTTTAATTATTAAATTGAATTCTTTGTAGTGACTTAAAATCAATGTAAGGTATATCTCATCTGAGTTAGTTTGGTTTCTGTTCCGGTTCTGTTTCTATTATTTCCAGCTTTGGGGTACTTGTGCAGAAATTTTGAGGGAAAATTGTTTAACATGGCTTTAATTACTTATTATTAGAACAACTGAATTTCGTACTCTCGCTTATAACATGTAATATTTAGTTTAGAGTAATCAAATCCAACAAAGAATTGCTTATTAATAAAATAAATAATTTAGGAGTAACAAACAGAGTTATTTAACAATTAGGTGTGGGGCTGTACCCAAACCATAAATTTCAGAACCCATAGATCGTTGTGATTTTATTAATGTAATTTGGCGTATCTCTATTTAATGGATAAAACTGACCATTTTAAGGGGGATTTACATGATTTGGAAAATTCACATACATGTATTCATTAAATAGAGTAGAGGAATTTGTATAGCTTGGTGTGTGCCAGAATTTTATTTTTAATATTCATGCAATATAAATAAAAATATATTAAAATGATTATATGCATATAGATTATGTAAACAAAATAGATTTTAAGGAACATGATTTTTATGTAAAACCCATATTTTGATGAGAAACTTTTTTAAAAGACGTAAAGTATTAATTAATGCCTCAAAGATTTTTTCAGCTGAGGGTATACTTCAGAGCCCACATTCAAATGTTTTATTATTTAAAAAAATTAAGGCAGATAAATGCCCCAAGACAAATATGAACAATAATGATCTAGGACGCTAAGGAATCACAATAATTAACTCAGCTAGTTGTAAATTAAATCAGTACATATTCCATAAGGAACGTTCCCCATATATTGAAACTTCTATAATGCTGCACATCCTCTGCTTCAAAATGGTGAGGACCGATTAATTTAGTCCTATTACAACCTTCCTTCAGTAACAGTTTGGTTTTCAGAAGCTTTTTGTTTCGCTAAACAAGGATAATTACATTTTTCCACACAAAAATTGTATTAAAAGCTGTTTAACAAAAACGAGAAGTAAAAGTTTATTTATGTGGCTAAAAACGTTACTGCTTTAAAAATTTTAAGGTTTTTAAAGACTTAATTTAAAGGTTCAAAACCGGTGAATTTAGAACACGAACTAAGTTAACTTAGATGTTCACGTAGGCTTCGTCGGTCGTCAGATGTATTTACCATTTCATCTTCCGGGTTGGACCGAGTCAAATTGTTCTTATTTGCCGAGCTTTCGCACATCATGTGATGGCTTCTTCAGGGCTGAAAAGAGAGAAAAAAAAAAAACTCTCATTCTCTTTTCAGCCCTGAAGAAGCCATCACATGATGTGCGAAAGCTCGGCAAATAAGAACAATTTGACTCGGTCCAACCCGGAAGATGAAATGGTAAATAAGTTAACTTAGCTTTTACTTAAATAGAAATTTATACTATTTTTCTGAACATGGCGCCATTTCTTGGAGTGCCTCCCATCAAGACAATTCTAAGCCATTCGAAGGAATGGGAGAACGTTCGGGGAAATCCCTCAGTTATGTATTATTCTGGTAAAACTAAAACAAGCCTTTATAGAGTTGTTACTTATAAATTAGGCTCTCAAGTTCCTTTATTCTTTTTTTGTTCGACATTCGGTCTAAATGAGAGCAAGTCATCATAGATCTGATAAAAATAAGAAAGTCTATCAATTCACCGTTCCTTTTCTTGTTTAATTTTTGGTTAAACTAGTACATGTCGTCATAGAGCTGTGAAGTATGGCAAAGGCAATCATTTTCATTTAATCTTTTTAAATTTTACTTTCGATTTAAACAGATGCAAATATTAATAGAGCTGAGATATAACACAAAGGTCATCAGCTTCCTATAAGTTTTGCTTGTATAGTACTCTGTTAAAGCAAGTCTTCAAAGAATTGTGGCTTATAGCTTAGGTTATCAAGTTCTTTTATGCTTTTCTTGTTTGACATTCAGTTTAAATGAGAGCAAGTGTCCATATAGCAGTGAATAATGAGGAAGTCAATTTTTCTTAAGGTTTTTATTTCAAATGAGTGTATGTCTTCTTTGAGCTTTGACATATGACGAAGGCTCTCGATTTCATTTAAGCTATGTTTGTTTGGCAGTAAATATTAATAGAGGTGAGAAATATCACAAAGGTCAATAACTCCCTATATGTTTTACTTGATCAATATTATGTTTAAATCAAAGCAAAACTTTGATTTATACATATTACTGAACAAGTAAAAAATAATACTGATTTTGTTTTTTCTATTCTTATTTTATTTATATTAAATTTATAAAATCAATCTTTTACCAAATATTCCGTTTGTGTTTTGACAGTTTAGAGAGGTATTATTTAAAGAATAATATTACAAAGCATAATATTTCTTCATGTAATCTACCTAATATGCACTTCCTAACATAATGTAAATAGGCACTTATCAATACTAATATACTAATCAATTACATACAATTTAAAGTTAATGATTTATTCAATGTAGTGGTTGTTGAAGAAATGTTAATAATTAGTTTAACTAAGTATAAATTTTTGCCATAAATGTTTATAAGTAATTAAAATGTAAACCAACGGATCATCATATGGAATATACTAATTTCATTTAACCAAACTATGCAATTACTTAGAACTAATAATTAGAAATTTTAATTAATCAATGTTTCAAGAATCTTCTGTTAAATTTCAAAAACAAAGATACTGTAAAATTAATTTTACTGACTTTGTAAAACAAATGCAATTTATTAAATATTAGTAGTTTTATTCTTTATTAGTTTTTTTTTTTATGAAATAAAGCTATTATTAAGTTTTACTTGAACGTGAAAAGTATTTTAAAATTCCTAAAATACTTACTCTTCTCCCTTTTTCTTCTAAGCATAAGGCAAAATTTTTTGTATCTTCACATTTACCTTGACTATTATCTGAAATAAGCATATTATGGGTGAATGGATCAGAATTTGTTCTAATATTTTGATTGTTGTTAATATAATGAATATGTACAATAGTTTCCCTTACGGTTATCCAGATCATCAAAACAGTCATTGACTGAGTCTTCTATGAACTCTCTGAGCTGTGAGTCTCGTACTTTTTGAGTTAAAACATGCACTGCATTTGATTTGTCTATATAATTTTCATTGTTGAGCTGCTTAAAGGAGATAACTAATGGTTATGAGCTATTTTTATCTGTGTCAATTTTATATACATAAGAACTTGTGTTAGTACGTACCATTTTCTTGTACTTGAAGATGCAATGAACGATGCACTATACCAGAAAAAATAATATTTTAAATGTAAATATTTAGTAGATTGAAATAAAATATAATAAGTTGTCATTAAAAATAGACTATGTTATTAAAATATAGTCTATCATATCAAATATTTCAAGTATTTGCTGAGGGAAAATGTAGTTGCAAAGGAAAATAAAGGCAACATTTGGGATATGGAAATTTGTTTAACTAGTAACTTTAAATCCTTTAAATTGTATTTAACTAGTTAAAACTGTCCTTCAAATATTTCTACTTAAACAAATTTTGAAATGGCTCATGAGTTATTAACATTTTAAATAGAATCACTTGACTTAGACATAGAACAGAATTATATTTCACTTGAGTCACTTACTGTAAAAAAAAATAATAATAAAAAATATTCCTCTTAATAACACGAGATAAGTTGTATTTATTAATGGAAAGACACCAACTTAACAACTTTACTTTGCTTTTAAGCAGCTGAAAAGAAATGATACCATCATGTTATGAATTGCACAATTTGAGAGGGCTTATGCGATGAGAGCGTCAGATCCGATCATAATTCTTAGTTAAAAGAACTTAATTATATTTATTTTGACTCTTTGTCTCGTACTACAGAGGCAATAATTATAATATGAAGAGCTAATTTTTTTTTCTTTTTAATCATTAGATCAATGAGCCTCATGGCATTCTAGAGTAGTGAATAATTACTACTGAAATATTGGATATGAAGTAATTATTATTACAATATCAGATAAATGTGATTACTGGTTCTATAAATTCTAATGGTGAGCTGTTGTTTACAGGGCGCCTATTTGTGTACTGTTTGTTATTACTGTGTTGATAAGATCCTTTCTGTGGTTTACTGTTTTTGTTGCTTCTATTATTTTCATTTTCATAATCATAGTCATCATCGTCTTCATATTTTTCTGTAAAATAATAAAGAATTCTTCACTAAGGTACTCCCTCTCTAAATAATATAATTTTCAAAAAATCAGATAACAAACTTACTGCAAGCAAAGCTTATGATGTTGGCAATATAAGACCAAATTATATATTTTTTTTCTTTTGTTTTCTTTCTTTCTGAAAGTATATGCTGAGGTGCTGGAAACTTGAGTATAAGAAGGAAGAAAAAAAAAAAGTTCTTATCCATGCAAAAGAAATTCAGAAAATGGATAGAACAATAGTCCTATACCCTTTTGCCCCTTTGGTTAACTAATTAAGTGCAGTAACGAAGTACCCACTATATATAGTAATCAGCTTTTATAAAATCAGCTAATACCCTTGGAACATATTGTATTAAAAAAATGACCTGATTTTGCATGAAGGACTTGTATCACTCATCACCACTTCATTAAAGCAATTATTGATTTACTACAGTAGGTTCATAAGGAATCAAATAATATAGCATGACTGAGACTTTGTTCCAGGTGACACTTCCCTTCTCACCTTCATGACCCAAAGATGGTTTACAAAGTAAGCTGATAACGATTTATTATCGGCAGATAATAAAAAAATACTTTTTTGAATTGTATTTTTTTTATCAACCTTGACTGAACCTCAACAAATTTCTCTACAAATAATATAGAAAATACATTTAATTAAACTTTCACAGTCTGTAACAAAATTCATAACAGGATAGCTATTGAAGATTCTGTGAAACTAAGAAAATAAATAATTGCAGGTTCAATCTGATGTGTTAAATGGTGCAAAGCCAAGTATATAGGTGTAATCTTTTGGTTTACCTTTCAAACCCGCAATTTCACCACATTACTTGATGGATATGAACATGCACTTAAGTTAATTAAATTAAGGACTAAAATTTTAAATCAATAATAACTTTGAGACGTTTACACTTCGGTTTAGGTTTCAAACCCCTTTTGTTTATAAAATTTTGTCTGCACATGTGTTGGATGTAATTGATATTCTACTGTGGATGCAGTATGTCACTTCAATATTATTTACTGCAATAAATAAATTATATANGAAATGTAGAAGAGAAAAACAATGGAAACGGTTTTAAAAAATAATAGATAAATTATGAGAAAATAATAAAGAAATGAGAAAATTTAGATATATAAAGTAACTTATATCTATATTAAAAATAGAGACCTTAATGTTGATTAAATATTCAATTGCATCAAAAATATATTAAATATATTGGCTTATTGATTATAAATAGTTCTCTTTCTGTAAGTGGACATTCAACTTATTGTATTAGAAAATATCTTTGTTTTTATATTTAATATTTTAGTATTGTTGCCAAATATAGTATAATATAGTAAACCTTTATTTTGTTTTAAATACAAAAACAAAAAATTAATTAATTAAAGGCTAACAGAAAATTACATTTCTGTCATTCGAGAGTTGTTTACAAATACTTATTTGTATTTATGTGATATTATAAGTCCTCTGGAATGTGTATATAACACATAAATTGATACCTTTGCTATTCTTCTGTTAGTATAATTAGGTCTTTTCTTCTACGATTTCATCAATATCGATTATAATAGAGAAGCGAATTATTTTTATATTATATACACTGAAATCTTATAAATGATTGATATTACTCATTTAATGAGATATATATGACATAAATTAAAAAATTACATTTCCTTATAAGAGAATGTTCTTAGGTATTTTAAAAAAAAATGATTTTTAAGGGAGTTACTCCATTTCCCCCTACTAACTATCATTCCTAATTTCAATTAATATTTCTGCTTAAATTGTGAGCAATATTTATTATATAATTTAGAATGAAAAATTTAATTAAAGAGTCATTTTTTTAAGCCATAATGAAGGCAACATTTGTTTTGTTTCATTAGAAGTCCTAAAATAAATAGTAGTAAGGAATTAAATGCTCGAGATGAAGCTCAGAGTCAATTCTTTTTTTAGTTTTTTTTTTTAATGTGTTATTGTGGTAGTTAACATGTACAACAAAATAAATTTAGAATGGATAATGATATTAAAAGGCTTTGAACCTGGGGGGGGGGGCGGATTATTCAATATCTACTCCATTTGCACTGTTAAGATTCAAAATAGTAATTAAAAATAAATATGTCATCACTATAAATGATATTAATAGTTTTTGTTAGTTTGATCCTCAAAGGAGTTATTTATGTAAAAAACAAATAAAATGTTTAAGTTACATAAAATGTTATTAGTTACATAAATTAAAGAAGAAAATTGGTACCTGTTGTGCCTCTCCGGTCTTGAGATTTGTTTTGGTTATCACTCATATTATTACTTTTTGATTTCCCATCTTTATTATCTGTCATATAAAAGGAAATGTATAATTCACTTCACCTTGGTTATAAATAATTATTTTATTGTTGTATTTATAATTAATTTAAGGTTTGAGCTAATTTGAAGATTTCAAAAAGTTCATTACAAGGATATGCTAATTAATATAAAAACAGTCATTTTCTTGGATACCTATTTAGTTGCAAGGGATTTTTAAATATGATTTTGCACTTATGCAGCTTAACAAAGTAAATTAATAAGTTTAATAATTAATTATTAAATTAATAAGTTCTAATGTGTACAAAATGGATTTAAAAATTGAGAGAGCTTGGCTCAGAAGTTTTTATGAATCAAAACGCTCTTTAATTGTGTAAAGCTGTCATCAAAAGGGGCTTGTACAAATTACTGTTTTTCATCCAGAAATCTGAAAACTTCTACAGTGACCGACTAATGGTTTTATCAGAAATGTGGCAAAAATCATTGATCAAAATTGTACATATATTATTGATCAGAATTTGAATTTCATATAAATAAACTTGTTTTGGAAAATTTAAAATAAACTCAAATTACTTTTTCCATAAGCTATTAACTCTCTAAACATTTTGATCATGAATTTTCAATTTTGATATAAAATATTTATTGATATTATAAATAAAATATTTTGATAAGGATTTCACTCAGTTTATGTAGTATCGTCTTAACAGACATAATTCACTTCTTAAACTAGCCACCTCAAAAGTGCTGCTCAATCTTTAAAACAGGAATAAATATGAATTGTGCAATATCTGATTATGAGAGAAAATAAAATAATATGCATTCATTAATAGTTGAAATAATTTATATTTATGCAAAATGTAGTTTATGAAGACTGATGATATTGGAAATACAAATATGATTTTCAGATGTGGAGTTCATTGGAAAGCTATGGATGAAAATTTAGTATTAGCAATATTAAGGTTAGTGAGGACCTCGAAGTGATAATACAGGCATTAATTCTATCTCATTTAGAAGTTTAGGTCAAGTCCAGTAAAAATGATTATTTCTGTAATATGATTACTTTTTTATTATTATTTATAAGTGCTAGTAGTCTTTAGCACTTCACTTTGATTATAATACTTGTTATCATTTTTTTTTTCAACTAAACAAATAATAATCTATTAGTAAATAAAATAGACATTTAAACAAATAAAAACTATAAATTAACAATATTTTCAGATTTTTCTTTTATATTTTAGTTTATTTAATAGTAAGATATCAGTTATGTTTAAAGTTTTTAATTAATTTATCACAAACAAGTAAGATTTATATTTCATAAATTTTGATACAATTTTCTGTATTTCAGATATTCAATTGTTATTGAAATTTTTATTTTTTTGCAGTATTTCCTTTGGTTTCCCATTTATGCTAAGCATATGCTTTATTGCTTGTAATTGGGGACACTCGCATATAATGTGGTGATATAATGTGGTCTGCTGTGATAGATCTCCGTATAGGCTACATTTGGATTATTAGTTTTAATTGTTCTCATTATTATATTGAAATGAGCAAATAAGAATTATAATATTTGCTAGCTCAGTGCAGTGGCTTGATATTAAGGCTTTCTTTATTAAAAGTGCATTCAAGGTTCAGATAAAATACTTTCAGTTTTGTAAACAATACCCGACTTTTTATTCTTAATTTAAGTGTTAGCCTCCCTTTTAACCACTTAGGATCATGAAGGGAGGGTTTGTCTACAGGTTGCCACCCCATTTTAAATATCCATGGCTTAGGACAAGCTTTTATTTGTAGATAAAAGCTTCCCTTGGGCAGGATTTGAACCTACAGATTCAGGATTGCGAGTTCCGAACGGATCCCCTGTGCCTCCTTGTTTGACTTTTGCACATGTTCAAGTTTATAAAAGCTTAACTATACCTAAAAAAAATCTATATATACCGTCCTTAAGTTTAAAAACTGTATATTTGGAGTTCTTCATATTGATTATACAATTTCCTGAGCCTAATAATGTTATAGGTTCTTAGACTAACTGCCTTTTTAAAAACAAATTAAAAGCAATAGCAATTTTTACTGCCTTACATTATATAGTATAGAAATAAACCTTTTAATATATTTTCAAAAATGCACTTACATCTGCCATAACTGTTACCGTGGTTATTTTTGTTACTATGACTGTAGTTATTGTTATCATTGTTATTGTTTCTATTTTTCTTATTATTGTTATTATTATTATTATTGTAGTTGTAGTTATTGTTGTCTTTTTTATTGCTGGTTTCATCATTTTTTTGCAATCCACTTTCTTTTCTTATACAAAGTCTTACTATATCTTCAAATTCCTCTTGACTCTTGGTGTCTTGTTCCACCCTGCATTTCAAACCCTTAAATGAAACAATATAGTGTTTTAGAAAAACCAAGGTGAATACTTATTAGTCAGATAATATAAGCAGAATATCCAGTAATCACAAAGTACAATGGAGAGTTTTTGCCCGAAGGGATTATTTGTAGAGAATTTATGTTGGGGTTCGATCAAGGTTGATCCAAAAAAAAACAATTTAAAAAAAGAAGTATTTTTCATTATCTGCTGAAGTTTTGGCTTACATTGTAAGCCACCATCAGGGCTATCATTAAGGCGAGAAGAGACGTCGTGCCACCTGGAACTTCATGACTTAGATATGCGCAAATGTCTTGAAGATTTGTTCTTAGGGACACGACGTCCCCTCTCGCTTTCATGCTAGCCCTGAAGATAGCTTACCTTTTAAGCCGAAACGTCGGCAGATAATAAAAAATACAAGTTTCAAAAATTGTATTTCTTGGATCAACCAAGAGTGAACCCCAACAAAAATTCTCTACTAACAAAATAAAATTTCTAGCCGTAATAATTAATGTAAATTGTATAATTTTATATATTTGTTAATAGTTAACTTTGTATATAAATCTTCCATGAAGCCTAAATAAAGTAGTAGGAAAATATCAGTAAATTGTGGAGACTTAAAATCTTACGATCATGGCAAAGAGTTGGAGATGTATAATTTTTATAAAGGCTGCCAAATATATACTAGGTCCAGTTTAGGAAAGTTATATAAGTGTTCTTTATAAGCGTAAATAGTCAATGCATCATAATTAAGTCTATGAGTAATAACTACTATAAATCATTTTAATGACTCTAGTAAAAGAAGTTCTTTTTCAAATTTCAATTAAAATAAATGACCATTCATAACCAGTTATATAGATGTATATTGCTTCTTTAGGACTATTAGTCTAGAAATGTAAGGGTTACCTTTCACAATTCTAGACAAATTACAAGTTATTTCTTGCATCCATAAATTTGAAGAGTCTGCTATATACGTCTTGTTTTACCTATTAATATTACTGATTTCCTGATATACATTAATGCAATATATTATTTTGAGTTTATGTGAACACTTTTTGATATGGTAACAGTTCCTCGTAAATTGTAGATAATTCTCATTGGAAATAGATGAACATCCATACTCTTCCCATAATACAGTAAGTATTTTCTTTGTTTACTTGAAAGCCCATCGCTGAATCTTTATTTTACCATTTAAAATTTGGTAGTAAATTTTTTTTTCAACTTTATTATTTATTACTTTCCACATGTTTTGTATATAGTAATGTGCTGGTACTGGTAGTAAATTAAAGAAAAAAAAAAATTTATTGAGGTCCTAAAATACAGGGTTTTTTTTTTTTTTTTTTTTTTTTTTTGGCTCTAATTAATGTTAATACGTGATTGAGATATACTAATTGATTATGAGTATTAATTTTCATTTACAATATTATGTACTATGTGTATATATATAAATATAAAATAGGATGTGTGTATGTATGTAACGTATGGACTTTAAAACGGCTGAGCCGATTTTGATGAAATTTTCAGGGAATCCTCAGAATATTCAGGTGGTTGACACAGTGAAGTCTGATTTTTGGTCTGCCTTCTGATTTCCAATTTGCCTTAAATAAACGTGTTTCTTTTTTTATTGAGCCCATACCTACACCATATGTAAATTATTCTGTGAAAAAACTTTATGATAGCTATTCCATGAATTTTTATTTGAAGGCCGTAAATTTCGTTAAAAGCTCTATTTAAATCATGTGATGATACAACACTAATGTTTGCTTACGGTCAGCAACGCCCTAAAAAAAAAATTGGCAAAACGAAGTATATATGGTACCAGGTATATAGAATGAATATATAGAATGAACATATAGAAAATGAAGCACTCGCGGATGCGGTATGCAGTAATCAAGAACAGCTGGGATAGAGTGCAGTGTTCACACACAAAAAGAAAAAAATCACATGAAGTAAAATTTTCGGTGGTCTCTCGCCCTTCGTCAGTGAGGAGTACGTAAAGAAGGACTCCTCTCGGGCGAGAGATCCCCGAATATTTGACTATATGTGAATTTTTCTTTTTGTGTATTCACTATACTCTCTGTCCCAACTTTTTTTTATTATATTATACTATATTATACTTATGTGTGTATCTATATATAAGTTACATTTTCGTTCCCATCGGAGTCCAATAAATGTTTTATTTCTTATCTAAATTAGGAAGATTGTACTTTCACAGGCACAGTTAATCTATTAGGGACAGTAGCTGTTACAAGAGAGGGTTGTTGGCACTTATCACGGAACGGGAAAGCGAGAGAGACGTACCTGTGCAGCGGCTAGGAGGAGAGCCAGCAGGAGCAGTATGTGGAGCGAGCAGTGGTGCTTCATCTCTCGGCAATGACTCGGCCCTCGCTTCACCGACGTCTACATAGGCTCGCTGCTCCGTCACCTGTCACAGGACATCCCTTTCAACCTCTGTCTCCTTGCTGTCTCCGGCCCGCTGATCACATGACAGTCTGAGCACAAAGCGCAAACAATTTGTCCCAAAGAATACTGTCCGGGAGTTTTTGATAGATAAATTGGTTTTCCTGTTTTGGGAAATGAGTAAGCCAGTAGGCTGATAAGAACCCTTTGTGTCATATACTAAGAGGTAATTGAAAACTTTATTTAGCCCTATTTTGGTTGGATACTTAGATCGTTGATTTATCAAGGGAGTTTTCAGAATTTTTATTTATTTTTTCCAAAGATTTTTTCACTATCATTAATTATAATGAAAGTAGCAATAAGTTCTTTAATTTTTCTTCTTCTAAATAACTCCTTTACTCTCAATTTCAGCCATTAATGAATTCATCCAACTGTTTGCGAAACAAAATAATCTAATAAATATTTTTTTTTTTGTTTTTTTTTGTGGTATTTGATCTCACGTAAATTTTAACAATTTTTAGTGCAAGGGAACAGAATAAAAATTGTTAATATTTACGTGGGATCAAATACCACAAAAAAATATCTTATTCTGTTCCCTTGCACTAAAAANTTTTAAAAAGTAAATAACGAGAGTCATTTAAACAGCTTGACAATGTCAGCTCCTCCGAGCATAAGAAGACATATTCGTCGGCCTCGGAGGTTAGAACTCTCGACACCAGTGCGGGGAATTTAATAACTTATCAGACATGTCCCGGTAGCATAAGCATATAGATCCAGGTTCGAGTCCTGGCTGGGATAGTTAGATTTTTTATTCTATTCCCTTGGACTAAAAATCGTTAATATTTACGTGGGATCAAATACCACAAAAAAATATCTTATTCTGTTCCCTTGCACTAAAAATTGTAAAAATAATCTGATTCTAAATTTAGTGTCTTTATTAACAGCAGGGAAAAAGCTAGAATGCTACGGTGGATTCGGTTGAAATAAGTTGTAGACAAAGCAGGTTAACTGGTTTGCCGGGTAGCTCGTCTTTAAAGCCCGCTTTGCAAAAAAAAAAAAAAAAAAAAAAAAAAAAAAAAAAATTACATATCATAGCGAACGCAATAATAACACATGTCTGTGACATCAAATTTGTTTAAAATTTAATGAGCTATTTTTATTGTGTTTTCAAACGCGGATTTCGGAGGAAATAGTGAAAAAATTCCGTCACGTAAAGTTATTGCACAAACCGTTTCTCTAGTTTAAGCTTTTATCGATATTTTTGTAACTATTTCAGGACTCAGAAGGTTTGAATTTTGGTTTTTAGAATCTTCATAAACTGTTATTTGGCCTAAAGTACTTTTAAAAGGTATTACAAAAACTATGAGGCATTTTCAGTTACATTTTTATACTAGATGAGTTATACATAAAATAAAGAGCAGATAGAAAATATAGATATCTAAATAGAATGTGCTCCTGATGAGTGGAGACTTTTTACTGATTTTTCAAGAAGAAGCCTTAAAGCAGTACTTCTATACAGTGGCAATAAGTATGCTTCTATGTCAGTTTTACACACTGAAAAGCTTGAACGTTTTTGAACAAACTCTGATATTCAGACCGAAAATGTGAAATCTATGTGGTGATTTAAAGGTGATTTCAATGCTACTTGGTCAACAAATTTGCTATACAAAGTTCTCTTGATTTCTTGTAAGGTGTCACTTCCACCACTTCACATTAAGTCGGGGCCGATGAAACAATTTGTTAAAGCAATGCCAAAAAAAAAAGAAAAAAAAAGAAGAGAGTTTCAGATATCTTTGTGGAGAGTTTCCTGGTTTATCCGAGGCAAAGCTAGGGGAAGGAATATTCGTCGGACGAAACATACAGAAACTATTGAGTGATCCCAAACTTGTGGACAAAATGGAAAACAAAGAAAATAGGCATTTTTTTATTTAGTTGTTACTGGTTTCCTAGGCAACAAAAGAGATCCAAAGTACAGGACAATAATCGCATACACGCATGAGCATTAGAGTTCATTTTCTCCTCTCATATCTTGACTAGTTCCCTGCAAGTAAGTGAAGAACAGGGCGAAAGATGCCATCAAGACATCAAAGAAATGGAAAGAAGATATAAAGGAAGATAGAATATTAACATGATTGATAAGCTGACTAATGCTGGATGTTTAAAAGAGATGATCCTCGACATCCACAACCAGAAAAGCAATAAAAGAAGCTTCGATAGGAAGTGAAAGCGTTATTATAAGGACTAATGAGCTTAAAGAAAAATGGAAGCGTTGTTGAGAACATGATTTATGAAGCAAAAACTATGTAGAATGTAGTGTGTTAGGATGTGTCGGGATATCGGCAGTGTATAGGATGTAAAGGATGGGGCCAAGCACACTACCTTGTGGAACTCCCGCTTCCACTTGGTAATAGTCGGAGTAATCTAATCCTTGCCGGACCCTGAAGAATCGAAAGGTTAGGTAGGAGCGAAGGATAAGGTAAAGGGTGCTTGGGATCCGTATATTAAGAAATTTATTTAAGAATATAATTTCGAGTGTTTGTTGGATCAATTATTTTTAAAATATAGGAAACAAATTCGTTATTCAATTTTTTCGTTCCCAACCCGTAGAGGAAGACCACAACTTATAATTGTAATGTGCTCTTTTTATTTTTCACAAATAATTTAATAGATTATAAGTTTGAGAGTGGTGTCACTGGTCACCTCCTCTCCTCATGTGACTCTCATTAATGTCATTTATTTTTTTTTTATTCATTGTTATCAAATTACAAAATGTTTTTATTAATTTTTAACAGAATGTAATATATAAATGAANTTTATTAATTTTTAACATAATGTAGTATATAAATAAATGTTATAAAAATTTAATAAAATAGATTCTAATATGTGTAAAATGTAATTTTGTTCTAACAATTTTATTAAAAATGCTTATTATATAAGAAATTTGCGAATCGATGAGTGCTTCCTTCTTCCAGACAAGAGAAAAGCTTAATGTTCATACATTTTACACTCATTATTCTCTCGGGCTTTTAAATTAAATTTCGTATTTATAACCTTATGCTTATATAACATAGCTCCCGTGTGATGGACTTCTCTGTTCGGGTAGGAACGAGTCGTTCACTCCCCAGCTGAAGAAACGCAGGGTTTAATATGCATTATATAATCTTAGGATAAGCTTTCCTTACGTTTTAGATGCAGACTTTGCCTATAAAAAAGCTTTGGTTGTTTCTAGGCAGGCATCTATATATACTGGCGACTAGAATTCACAAGCTCGAAAACTAGTGTAAACTTTCGACATTACGCACTGTCGTCGAGCCACCTGTTCTCCAGGGTACTTTAAATCCCCAGACAACCAAATAAAATATCTCGTACCATAAGTTATGGCAAGAATAACTTGATAGATGGGCGCCCCCAAACTGGGCTCTTAACTATAAATGTACAAACACCTACTAGCTGCAACAATAAAAAATTCACTACACGAAATGCAATGGGAACCAGAAAAAAAAATCTTACTACCTCAGCCGGACATCGAACCCGTGTCTCCTACTTTCCAGAAAGGTAGTAAGGTTTTTTTTTTTATGACTCCCCTTAAATTTCTTGTAGAAAATATAACGTGGGATTACATACCACAACTAATTTTATTATTTAAAAAAAAATTCAGTGTAAAACCCTTAGAATGATCACAAACGCTCCATTTAATGAGAGCCATATCAATTTACATACAGACTTAAAAGTTTCTACTGAAAACTGCCATATAATAGAACAGTATAAATGATAAATAATGATCTCATCATGAACTGTACACACCCAACAAGACTAAATAAAAACTTGAAGAGGAACTTCTTCTTACTCACCCTACGTAGAGGCCCACCCTCAAGCCGTTTTATTGTGTATATTATGCGGACTTTTTGGACCATAATTGTATTTACTGAAAAAAAATCCAGAACCCTTTATAGTAATAAAAAAACACCCTTAGAAGTATACTCTAATTTGTGTAAACGGAGTTAAACTGTTAAATTTTATCTTATGATAACTAATTGTGATATGCTGAAGTGGTCTAACTATATTGAGATAAAAATAATGAGGTGTGAATAGTGCGTGACTCTCTCTCTCTCGTCACGCATCGCACAACGTAGACGCCAACCAGTAAGTTGTAAAAGAAAAAGGCCACTCTCTCTTTTCCCAACTGTCACACTGGGGAAATATGTGTCGCCTGCTTTACTCCTGGAGCTGCGAAGAATGCAGATATATTCATACGCCGGCATCAAGGGGCAAGATAGAGTTAGCTTAGCAATGCAACAAAATGTAAAATTTATTTCATTTTCTTTAGTTTACACTAAACATATATTTCAGAAAATAACTTAACGAACAAATCTACTTATCTGTTCTTCACTTTTCCAATCCCTAAGACCTGTTATAATAATTTCAAACACAATGTGTATATATATATATATA
>KZ807137.1:613763-624793 GCA_000696205.2 Oncopeltus fasciatus
TATATATAATATATATACCTACATATATACAATCCTCCAATCACAATAAAAAATCATTGACTTAGTTTTGTAGAACTACCCAGCTACCTTTGGCTCACACTGAATCCTACCGTGTCTTGGATCTATCTGTTTTGATCAGGTTATTACAAGGAAAGACTCTTCAAGCAATGAACTCACTTAAGTCGGTCAGAATTGGTTGGAATTTTAATGAGAAATAAGTGCCGGCCGTGCGTCTTTGGAGTTCAGATTACGGATTTTCTCGTCTTCATTAATTTGTCACATTCAATTGTTCAGTTTAGGGCTGGTGAAAAAAAAAAAGTCCAACATAAAAAACAGTTTAATTTTAGATTTTATTTTCACTTTTTAACATTTTTCTCAATTAATGAATGTTATATTATCTTTATCCCTTTATTTAGGTGATTACCTAAATCAGTCACATCCAAAGCACTCTCTTTCTATCAAGCTACCTCAGCTAAATTCATTAAACATGATACAAATCCTTCAATTCTCCGACAGGGGTTTAATACAATTTTCAGAGAAATTTGCAATCCCTACACTATATTTACTGAAAAATGGAGAGTTTTTTGACCGTAGATATTATTATTAGATGATTTTAGTTGGGGTTCGGTCAAGGTAGATCCAAAAAAAAATACAAATTTAACCCATTGTATTTTTTTTAAAGATTAACTGCCAACGTTTCGGCTTACATGGTAAGCCTTCTTAAGGGCTGCCTATCATGAAGTCGAGAGAAGACGTCCTGTCCCTAAGCTCACATTTCCATGACTGAGAGTCATTTTTTTTTGTATCTACCTTGACCGAACCCCAACTAAAATCATCTAGTAATTATATTTACTGACGTTTCTAAAACCACTGATGGAGTTGGATCGACTTTTCTTATTAGTTATAACATATTATTAATAAGTTCTCCCTCATTAAATTCTGCTCTGTCTTCTCCACAGAATTACTCGAGATAGAAAAGGCTGTTGACATTGTTTCGCCGATTGGGAGTCTATCTGAGTATTTTCAGACTCTCCTTCAGCCCTAACCGATTCATATTCCAAATATCCTTTGCTTAATGGAGCCATTGATGCCTAAGAACAAATATGCAGTAAAGGACTTACCGTTGGTTGTGTATGGGTTCCAGGCCATTGTAGCATTTGCCACAACGAGACAGCTGGTCGTGCAGCTAAACTTGCCATTAGTGGTGGAATTGATTCCCCTAAAGTGCATGGTTCTGAGCTCATATCTTACGGTTGCGGGAGATCAAGTCTCATCCGCTTTCCTGGTAAACCTCTACCGCAGTTGAGTCGACATAAGAGCTGAGGTTCTATTGGCAGGCTCAGAATAGAGGACACCAGGTTATCCCATTCCTACTTAATGTCGAAAGACAAACCACTGCAGTGTGAAACTTACGTAGAATTACTTACCGTCAAACATATTCTCACAGAAGGCAAGCTATGCGAAATTCTGGGCGACAATATCACTAAAATAAATAAACTTTTCAATTTCTTAACCTTGGCTGAAATAAGCTATAACATTTCTTGTTTATTTCATTTTATTTTATTTTATGCATATTTCCGGTAAGGAAGCCGTTCACATTGGTCCCATGACGAGACTTTTGAAAAATATCTACAGTTTTTCACATATCCTACAAAGAAAAAGCAAAAAATATGGTCCTTTAAGAAAAAAATAATTATACATATATATTTCTGTAAGCGCTCTCAATCTTAATCTTAATCTTAAAATAAAGGATCAAAATTTCCCAACAGAAGAGTTCGTTATTTGCTGAAATCGATCGAGTAGGAGAAGGAATAAGATGTTGGCCAAATTGAAAATCTTCAATAATCTTCTTACTGCTACAGATTTAAAAAAAATTGTTGAACATGATTGGTAAAATGTAATTTTATAATATATCTNAAATTTTATTGTAAATAAAATTCTATTTACCATTAAAAAAAAAGCCTATCCAATGCTATTAATATATCAAATACAGTGTTCATAAGTTTTAATGAACGTATAAAATACCTGGAGGTAGTCCCTTCTTTTTGTCCCAAAGTGATTAAAGAAGAGGTAGAAAAAAAATTGCTCGAATAGAAGTTGTTTTTATTATCCAGGACGCAGAAAAGAGAATAGGGATCATAAAAGGAATATATAAGAGATTTGTTTACTATAATTTATTATAAAACAAATATAAAAACTTTATACATGAAATATACAGACATAAAATTAAACTAACTAAACTTAACTAATATTATCTTAATAGGAATTGAAAGGTGAGTACTATTCAATTAATCTTAAAATTTTTCCATAAATTTCTTTTCTTGATAGCTTAGCGTCAGAAATTTTAGAAATTTTTTTTTATCAAAATGGCATTTTGAAAGAAATATTTAATTTTTTATTTGTAGAAAAATGTACAAAAGAAAAACTAAGTTTATTTGAAAAAATATGGAGTTGTAAGAGTTTATGAGGCATTGGATATATTGTTGAAAATATATTTTTAAAAAAAGCTGATATTAAAGTACAGTGGCTTTACAAAAGGTTATAAAGAAAAGAATAACAGTATATTATGAAGATGCTTCCTCTTCTGGATGCACTAAAGTATAAAGCCTTAAATTTAGGCATTAAGGCCCAGGAGGTCGCCAGGCCAAAGCCTTAAATAAATAATAAATATAAACTAAAATGCTAGTCATTAACATACAACATTCTGACTGATAATATTGTACAGCGATTTTAAGATTATTATCAGACAATATTACCTCTGACAAACATGATAAACTGTTCTTAAATTTATAATTTACTATTCAAATTTTCTCTGCCTCTTAGAAGCCCAAAAAGTATTAATGGTATTTGAATAAATAATAATCAACATGAGCTGAAGTACCGGCCAGTAAATAAGTTATTGGGTATTTCTCAAAAATACAGTTTGCCATATTTTCTAATGGAAGTGAACGGTTTTTGTGTATTTTAAATTACAGAGAGGCGTATACGTAATGGATAGCAGGTATTTATTTTTCACAATTCCGCAGAAGTGCAGGGTTTTCTATTCTGCTCTGAGCATGAGCGGTTAATCAGTTGTATCCGTGGCAAATTTGTGGCGACTACAAGGGGATTCAAGAATGAAAGTGAAAAACGCCAATGATTTCCCATTTTCTGATCGAATGAATTCGTTATGAAAGGTTAAACCAAAATTTTCGAAAAGTTTGGAAAGTAACTTTCACTATTTCCTCAAATCCATTTTCAAATTTTTGATTGAAATTTGAGATAATCATTTGATTTCATTAATTTGTTTAAGATTATATATTCTCTCTCCTATTTCCTGTGGCTAAAGTTGTCATTATATTAATAAAAATAAATACTAAAAATGATAAATTAAAATAAATTCTTATTGACATAATTACTCTTGATAAAATTATTAGTATTTAAATTATCATTGCCACATCATAAACATTCCTCTAGTATAAATAATTTTATATATTATTGATATAATCATACAACTAGATAAATAATACATAGAATGAAATATATAACAAAATAAACTGGAATAAAATAAATGCTTTACAACAAAAGCACTCTTTTCTAGCCATCTGGCGCTAAAAAGACTGGAAGCTACTTTAGAAATGTAAGATGGCAGTTTATATTGATTTATAAATTCATTTACATTAATTGTTAGAATACGTATGCCAAAGGTATATGGTATTAAAATAAATGGATCCATTTAATAATTTTGTTTTAAATAATTGTACACTTTCCTGAGATGAAAATTCAAAACAATTATGTTACCGAACTCAATAAATATACAATATGAATAAATACTAAAATGAATAAATAATCATTACTCTTTGATCTAAAATAACAATAAAATCATCAAAAACAAACTTTTATCAATCATTACCAATCCTTTGAATATATCGAAATATAAGGTACGTTCTAGAAATAACTGATTATGCAACTGAGACTAACTTATCAATTTTCGTTTGGAAATGTCATTGTAAACAATGTAATTATTCAGTTTTAGATTGAAATATATATTATTCGCCAGTTCTAACATATTTTTGAAATAACAAAAAATGTTACTTTAGTCCCCTATTAAAATATATATTTTAGCTGATGATAATAATAAAAACTACACACACACACCTATTTATGATTGAGTCGTATTCATGCTGGCTACTTTTTTACCTTTGCAATAACATTCAGTATTCTGGCAACACACTAATTTTACACACCATTTAAACTGATATTTATTCATATGGAACAAACATTTTTAAACTCTTTGAAGTTTATCTAAGGAATATATCCTAATTGTAAAAAAAAAAGAAAATTGATTTTTATATAAGTTGTCAAGAATTTTTTCTCTATTTTTACCATGAAGAGTGAGTTAAATTATTTAAATATTCACTAAAAGAAATAATAAATTTTGATTGTATAGATCGGTAAGTAACCGTTGACAGAAAATGGTGCTCCAGATAATACACAAATATAACAAATATACTTTTTTTTGCACCTAAAATTTTCTTTCTCCTCTTTTACACACTTTTTTTTTTTTTTTTAATTATTTTAAATTATTCTATTTTATTTATTTTTTCTCTAGAGTAATATCCAATGGTATATAATTATTTTCCATTCAAAAGTGCTCTTATAATTTGTGTTTCTAACCTTTTTTTCTGCAAAATTAGCCTATTGAATTTACAAAAATTATTCAAAGCATTATCAAAAGGGTTAAGATACTGTGTTTAGCATTAACACAAAATGAACAAAAATTTTAATATTTTAAATATCGAAATTACCTGTATCAGTCAATCAATATAAATTCGTATACAAAATACTCACAGTTGACGCTATGTAATAAATTTTACAATGACTCCCTAAGGTCATATTTAAAATTTAAAAAATAACTGTATACTTTATTCTAGCTAACAAGTGTCAAACGCCCATGGAAGCTTACATTTTTCAATTATAATTAAAATTAATAGTATCTTGTTAGGAAACATCTTAGACTATAGCACAAGACTTTGGTTTTTTGAGAATAGCTGTACAAATAATATTATGTGCAAGTTTGACTGGCTAATACGAATGTATTAAACATACCAATTGTTTAATTATGAACTATATTTTTATGATTTCTGTGCCAGAAGAAATCCTAAAGTAGAACTGTGATGACCTAGATTTGTGATTTTCAACGGTCCCAGTGAGGTACCTGGAAACACACCGAGACAGGAGTTCTTTACCAGCAGCATCTCGCTGGGGTAGCTCAGTCTACCTGCTCTGCATGGAACCCAGTCTCGTCAGCCCTGTAATTGAAGACCTTCAGTTTGCCCGTAGTGTCATAGTAGCCGAAGTGGCCCTTCACATTCCCGTTGGCGTCCTTCTCCTCGAACCGGAACTGTCGGTTCTTCCTACAGGACGGAAAGCGCAAGATTAGTTCTTCGGATCAGAGAGAGAGAGGGCTGTGCTGCAGGCGGAGCGCATTGCGTTCCAGAACGCTTTGGAAACGATGAAAGAGAAGTTTGTTTCGACAAAGAACTATTCTGAACTCAGTGATTACTCCAAGTTACATTCAAGAACGATCAGTGAATACTCGACAAACAATTAGCATGCAAATACCCCTCCTTTCAGAGGTTCAACAGCTTTATAGCCTACCAATCCAATCCAATAGCTTAGATTCAATAGCTCTTTTATGGTAAACTCATTTCGTGTTAATGTATACGGTTTTCAACAGCTTTGAATTCCTCAATGGAATCGCTAGACCAGTGCGAATTAATTTTTATTTCAGCCTCTCAGAGGCAAGCCTGTTCCCTATTTTGTTATCCATATCTAACTATATATGGATGCCACTCAAGTGCCTTGAGTCCTGAATGGAACTGATTGTAACATCATGGATTTTAAGCAATGTCTTATCACTGTTTAGTGATTACTGGTAATACTTGCTTTTATGGGTAAAGATATGACAAATGTGTAAGAAAAATTTGTAAGATTGGTTAGTTTAGAATCTCAATCTTGGAAATAAAATAAAAGTTTGAACAAAGCATTGTATGTTGTTTTTGTTTTTTTATGACTCATTCTCTTATAATGGAAGATAGTAAGTTCTATGAAAGGTTAGTACATCAAGGATTTAGCTAAAAATAGAATATGTTATTATACATGCATGATTAGCTCAACACAACTAATTTTATAAGTCTAAATGACTAGATTCCCTTTTCCTTAGCCGTTTGAAACATATTTGGAATTTATGATAATTATTATTATAAACATTAATTATCATGAATTAAAATAAGTTTATGATGTTGTTTATTTTAAAGAAATAAGTCAGTTAATTAAACAAATTTGTTTAACTCATTTACACTATAGCTATATACAGTATAAAGTGCTGGCTAATTCTCCAATATTAACCCTTATCTATTTGCACTTTGTAAACATTAATGTTCAGAAGCAGAAATTGGAATACTATGTTATAAAAAAAAGTATTTCCTCCTATTGATAGAATAGTATTATTGTTGTATAGTTATATTATATATTTCATGTAGAAGATACATGAAATATATAATATAACTATACATATTTTTAGAAGATAACTTAAAATTACTCATGTGAAAATTATTAAAAAACCTTTCAGATTTGGAAAGCAAGTTGAAATAAAAGTGTAAGTTCAGGATGATTTCATGATATATATAGGCCTACCTCTTGGCCTTAATATGCCTGCTCTTGCAGCCATGAATCTCCAACCTCCGCTAGTACCAATGATGATGCCTCCCCCTTCGTTTGATTCTATGGTTGGGCTTGGACAGGGTCAGAATCCTCTCTNTTAGCAATCATACCTCTCATCTGTTTATTAGAAAGTATTCTCAGGATTACTAATATATTTATTTAAATTAAATTAAAAATAAAACAACTTAAATATTTTTAATCTTATTTTTCTCATTTATTTTTTGGAAACGTACCCAGCACCAGTGTCAAATCCAAATTTGTAGGAGTCTGGTCCATTTTGCCCATGCAACTGAAATTCCACCCTCTCACCTGGGTTCTAGAAATGAATTTCGTATCAAGATGTTAAAATGTTTTAAACATGCAATTTTATTAATTAACCAGTATATAATTAATATCTAAGATAAATTAATATTACATACCACATAAAATAAGTTAGTACTATTGAATACTATTATATTTATTTGTCAAAATAAAATAATTTAGTTAGTAAAGTAGACAAAATAATAAGACACAGATTAGTTGTTTAGGAATTACTTGATAAGTTCAGTTATAACACTATATAATATTTATTTGCTTGCCTCATTCATTTTTCCTCAAGAAATTTATAGCCAGAACTCAAATGATTCCACTGAACTATAAATTATTAAAGGAGCAATCTCACAAAGTGTTATTAAAAAATCTTCCTTCTTTTTTTTTCATTAATTCGACCTAGTTTTTATTTTATTAACTATTTAGAAGGAAGCCAGGTAGAATTATTATTATCCTATTGGATATTTTTATTAATGCATTAATGTAAACATATATACCACTAGGTTATTTATTTTTATTTCCATCTCACTAAAAGCTTTAAAATTATGTTAACAAATCATCTGGCTGACACCAAGCATTGCCTAAAATTGCCATTTTAGGCAATATGTACAATGAAAAATAACAATCAATAGAAAAACAGAATGAGAAGCAAAACAATCACTAAATTGCTGGACCACTCCTTTCTACACTTCTTTTCTACTGGGGAGAACCTCTCTTAGAATTGTGTAATACTTTTTCACATGATGAATTGTGATTTGAACTGGATCTATTGAACTCCATCGAAGTTATCATGACTTCCTTTTAAAGTGGATCACTTTTAAAGAATTCAAAATTACATAATTTAAAAAAAAATTAATTTAATAAAAATTAAAAAAAAAATGTTTTGTTCAAATAAAAAAATATAGTGATTAAAACAGTGTTAGCAGGGATGAAGGGACGCCGACATAGCATTTTTCTTACAAGTCTGGTGCTGAATATTTGGGCCCGAGGCACTTATTTCTATCGAGAAATAAAAGCTTGCCCTATGCCATGGTTGTCTGGAATAAGTTACCTATAGATAGCATAATCACAGTCTTTGATAAGTAGTGGGGGGCTTTTCGGGAACCCCTCAAATAGGGTTTGTATCTCAAATTTATATACATAGGTACCATACATTGTATTTTATTTTTAATATATGTGTGTGTGTGTGTTGTGTATGTTATTTGACGACTCGCTCCAGCGTCCGCAATTTTAAAAATAATAAAAACAAATTGTGAAGTTATATTGTGTGGTTTTTGCAAACAATTTAGAGAAATAGCAGAATTTAAAATTTGAATATCTTTGTTATTATCAGCGCTATAAAAAATAAATAGAACAAAATAAGTCTAAAATTAATTTTATAACTATTTAAAAAAAACATATTTAAGCATGTATTTCGAAACCTTATTCAGCTTTTCATTTCTAATATTAATAACCTCGTACTTATTTGAGTTACAAGAAAATTTTGTTGTGCATAATCAGTGAAAACCTAATTTTAAAAATTTATTTTCTGTAAAATATTTATCATAAAATGTTATAGCCAAAAATAATTAGGAATATAACTTAAGTGGTTGAATACTTCCTCCACTCTTACATACTTACGGACAGTATAGAGTCAGGTTTTGTTGTCTTTTTTTTTTTTAATATAGGTAGTGTTGTGTTAGCCTCCCTTTCAACTACTTTGGGTTATGCAATTAGAGCTATCTACAGGTTACCACCCCATTCTAAACACCCATGGCCCGGGACAAGCTTTTTTTTAAAATAAAAGGTTGCCCAGGGCGGAATTTTAACCCACAGCTTTTTGCGAGACTCGAACGGATCCCCTGAGCTACACTGACAGTTCTGTATTTTATTTTATTCTCATTGTTTTCTACGGCTTGTCAGATATTTATCGTCATTATTTCTCATACGAACATGAATGAAACATGGGAAATCTGCTTAGTTTACGACGTTCCTGTCCGTTGGACATTTTGTAATATTTTTAGGAACATTTAATCAAATTCGGCTCTTTTCAACAGCACTTTAACTGAAAACTAAAACAAGCAAAGCATTTATGTTCTTCTTAGAGTACAACTATACTCATTGCATGTCATTTTTAGAACACATGTCAGAAGCTAAATGATGAAATCGGTCTGTGAAACCTAGACCAGAAAACTAAAATGAAATACCTTTTCAAAACCAAAAAAGCCAATTTCAAATTCCAGGGTTATCTATTGTAATCTCCATAAGAAACCAATTTGCGAGAAAAAAAAATAAATTAAAGTGTAATGAATAATCTATAGCTTAATTGGAACCTTTTTCCCGGTCTTCTCAATGCTAAAGACGAGATATCTAGTACCTGAAGGTATTCGATTTATGATTTCAAACTTTTAATCCTTTACATAAGCCTGATTTGATTAATGGGGCTTTAATGTTTTAATAAATATATTTCAGATCATAATTTTTAACATTTGCATCTGTTAAAATTTAAAAATTCAATTCTTTCATCGTTCCTATTAATTTATATTTAACAAATTAATAGAATTTACCTAAACCTTTTATTTCTTCAAACTAAACCAAGAAAACTAGGTCATCTTACTCCGTGCCCAAGTTCACTAACTTTTAGTACACCTAACTATAATGCCTCAGAGGGGGGCTATTTAAGTTTCTATTAAATTATATGTCCTGTATTGAAGTATTCACTTGATTTTTTTTTACATCTAAACGAATTCTGGTATCAATAATATCAATAAGCGTTGCCAAAGCATGACATCTATATATCTATTGTAGGTCAACACAAAAGACGGGTGTTATACACAGGTGAAGTCCGTCTACAAAGGATTTCTACACGTCCAAAATCTCATGGGACAAACAACTGTTTGTTCGGTCTGTAACAACCTTCACAGCTGCTAATGTGCCTTTGAATGTACGGCGTTATATCTGTCGCCTAATGTATGACTCGCCAAAACATTTTTTTCCATTCTCGCGAGAATATAGGAGAATGGTAAAAATCTCAGATTCATGAGTCATTATTGAGGGGATATGAGTTAATCTCAGGATCCCATTGTGTAGTTATCCGTATAACTATAATAACATGCTCATTCGATACATTCGGTGTAGGGGCTAAACCGCTTTATAAAAAATAATTTTTGAAAGTAATACAGTTAAGAAAGTGTGGTATCATCATCTAATTCATGGGTCGATTAATTTACACACTCAAAACAGTTCATACAGAACTAAGAACTAAAACTTTTTTTTTCAAAATTGAGCTGAGGCGAAGTTACAATACGAAACAAGGTTGTTTGTGGAAAACCCTTGTTACATAAAACTTATAAGCTGAATAAAAAGAAAGATGTGTAAAAAATATTTCAAGATAAAATAAAGTCCTAAAAAGCTGCATAAATCTGGAATTCATTAAGTTTCAGAATGTCAATTCACAAAAAAAACAAAACAAAAAAAAAAACTAAATTTTCTTAAATCTCTTGACTGCCATCAGTTTTGGAATATACCATTTGGAATAAATCTGTTACGTAGGACACTACATAAACAAAGCTAAATTATTGTAAACATATTAGTTATTACATATTTACATAAATGAATAAAATATTTTATAATATTATTAAAGCTTAGAAATTAGATTTTTTGTTTTAGCAAAGTAAATAACTTAATTTTATAAATATGATTTTTTATAGGTATTTAATCCCATGTAAATTTTAACAATTTGTAGTGCAAGGGAACAGAATAAAATTTTTAACTGCCAGCCAGGACTCGAACCTGGATCTCCTAATATCTGTGCCTCCGAGCATAAGACGATATATTCGTCGGCCTTGGAGGTTAGACTCTCGACACTAGTGCGGGGAATTTAATAACTTATCAGACTTGTCTCGGTAGCATATGGAAAATGCACCGGCCCGGAGATCCAGGTTCAAATCCTTGCTGGGACAGTTAGACTTTTATTCTGTTCTTTTGCACTAAAAATTGTTAAAATTTACATGGGATTAAATACTAAAAAAAAAAAA
>KZ807138.1:40466-61554 GCA_000696205.2 Oncopeltus fasciatus
TTTTTTTTTTGTAAATTGATTAAATTTATAATTTATTAAATATAACTCTTAGAAGGGATGTTTCTCTGTTGGCAGGGGAAGATTTGGGCTCTTTTACCCCCTGGAAGAAGCAGAAGTGGACGGGTGCGACGCTGAGGTAGCGGCCCTCTTCCCACCCCTGCCAAGATGCGACCCCAAATCCACTAAGGCAAGTACCACAGCTTCTCGTGATTACTTAGCGCTTGAATTACAGTTACTTACGGTTACTTGAGGTTTCATGACCGCCGCAGTCCCGGCGAATCTGTGTCAATCGCAAGATACTCAATTTCCTAGGAGTATAACTTGGAAAACCTTTATAATTATCGTCTGGAGACAATATATAGCTGGATAATAATACTGAAGTAAAACAGTATTACGCCCAAGGAGCTATAAAGTGCTATCGTGTGTTCTCTAAGTGATCACTCATTGTCATTCATGATGAAGGTGCCATTTATCATGAAATACAAGTCTTTAAAAATCTCGACTTTTCCTCAAAATTTGACAGCAAATACTTTATATAACCTAAGTAAGTATAAAATTTAAAAAAAATTTACTTTATACCATTTTTTTATTAATTATCCCATTATATTATACTATTTGAAAAAATATAATTTAAATTAATACATAGTGGCGTATGTAATATTATTCATTAATTACATATTTGTTTATTGATCATCGGATTTTAATATGAAGTTTACTTAAAGTGGAATTTTTCGAACCAAATTAAAACCCTTCGTATATTTGAGGAGCCTACTAGATGTAAACCATTTTATCTTTTAGATAATAGCAAATTGAGTCAAAATCTCTGTAAGTTCCTAAGGGCAGCTTAGCTCTGTTTAATTATTTTAACATTTATTTACAGACAATTAACCGCTAATGGGTCATACGTACCGTTATCATTGGTAGCCAGAAATAATGTTGAAAAAAAAAATATTGGTCCTCAAAAATTGGGAAAAGACTGCCGAAAGTTATTATTGGAACTATAATCGAGAATATATTCAAATTGTGAATGTGTACTAACACTTAAAAGTAAACCCGAAGCCAACATATTTATTTGGGGCATTTTAAATATAAGAAATACTTAGCAATTATTTTATATATAGACTTTAAATGAGACGAATGTAATACGACATTATTGATGGCAAAAAAAAGTATAGGGTATCCCTATAAATTTAAAGTTTTTAATATGGATAACCTATTAGAATGTCCATTAGCAAATAACCAAACCACAGCAAGAGAACAAATACAGCAATCTCTTACAGTTTAAGGATGAAATTTAGGAGTTTCCGGCTTGTGTGCTTTCCTTGTTTAACCGTTTGTTGAATTTAATTCCAATAAAACTGATGGAAATATTAGTATAATTGAATGGATATTCTAATGAAAAACGAAGACTGATAAAGTACTTGTAAAATTTGCATAGAGGGGAACTAAGGGATTTCTACTTTAAGAATAAAAATGAAAGAACGGACAAAAGAGCTCGGTGTTCAATACTTCGGATAAAAACACACCATTCCTTTCTCATAAAGTTCAACAATTTATTTATCAATTTTAATAATTTCGGAGGCTACAGCGCATACAGCGAAATGCGTATATAGCATAGAAAAACGGTTGAATTAAATTCTTTCAGTTAGCTTAGTATGTGACGTTTCGTTTAATTCAATGTCTTTTCGACAACTAGAGCAATAACAGAAGCTAAATAATAACTAAACCTCTATAGTTATGTAAGTAAAAAATAGTAGAGGGGATAATTTCTATGTATTATCCGGCCTATCTTATTTACAGACCTCCATTTGTATTGGGATTTCTTGTGTAGCAGAGCACATCCTCTGCATGTAGTAATGGAGGATTTGGATTTCTTGTGCGCAGTGCGTCTCGGCCCGGGATGGAGGTGACTCCGGTCAGCTGTACCACTGTCCTTGCCTCTCTGGCTTCCTGCCTCAAGTAGCCGTCAACGCCTCACGTTTCCTGCTATCCGAGGAGGACTTCCTCAGGTAAGTCATACACACATACATGTACAATTCATCTGGGGTAGTCAAGGTGATTCTTATCACACCTGTCATCTGATAAGAAAATCCATGTACCATCCCTATATTTCAGTCTTCAGCATAAAAGACAATAGGTTATGAGATATATTGTCTATTTCAAATCGATAATGGCAGATATGTTGGGAAAACGTACAAAGGAAGTTACTTAAACTAATTAAAAATGTTTTTAAATGTTGTTAAATATAAATATTAGAAAATTGCATTTAACACCCATTTTTTTTATACATTTTTATCCTTGAAAACATTAAGATTTTAAATTAATTATTTATAAGTATCCATAAGCGACATGCCAAATTTCGTTCTGAAAACCAAATTGCGGCTTTAACATTAACAATACAGTAAACAACAGCAAACAATATGTAGACTAAATAATAACAAACAACAATCGCAAGAGTGACCAATGGCAACACTCTCCTATGGAGAGAAGAAAATGAAAAAAAATTGCCAAAGAACTTTAAAAAAAATCTTTCACGAATTTCAAATAAGTTAATTTAGTTTATTAATATCACATTTTTAAGTATTTTGGATGAAATCATGAAGACTTATTTAGATTAAAATCCAATAATAAAATTTGGAAATAAATAATAAACTATCTACGAGAAATGCAATGGAAGCCAGAAAAGCCAGAATCGAACCCGGGTCTCCTACTTTCCGGACAGGTATACTGTCCCCTACACCACCGAGGCAGGTTAGATAATCTCTCTAACTCCACGCACTCTGCTCTGAGTCTAAACCCCCGAGTAAGACAAATATATTGACTATAAACTCGAAGGAGCTAACATTGTTGGCTATTTTTTGACTCTCGTTTTTTCCTATTACTTTTTTAAATAATGATATTAATTGTAGTATGTAGTCCCACGCTAAATTTTCTACAAGAAATGCAAAAGGAGCCAGAAAAAAAATCTTACTTCCTCTGCCGAAAATCGAGCCCGGGTCCAAAAATGTTAGCTCCTTCGAGTATAAGACAATACATTTGTCTTAATCGGGGGTTTAGACTCAGAGTAAAGAGCGTGGAGTAGAAGGCATTATATAACTAGCCTCGGTGGTGTAATGGTTAGTATGCTTGCCCGGAAAGCAGGAATCCCGGGTTCGATTCCCGGCTGAGGTAGTAAGATTTTTCTTCTGGCTCCCTCTGTATTTCTTGTAGAAAATGTAACGTGGGATTAAATACCACAACTATATATCGGCAAAAAAAAATAATAAACTAATTTATTCAATTTTTTTAATGTAGGCTTTTGCCAGTAATGAAGGATAAAAAGACAAATTTTAAAAATAATTCTAAATTTTATTCAAAATATTTTCTTTTTCATTCCAAAACTCGTTTTTCACTTTTATTTTTTCTTCTTTTTTTTTTTTTTTATAATAAACGCCNTTTTTTATTTTTTTTTCTTTTTTTTTTTTTTTTTCTCGAAATTGAGGCATAAGGCAAAGAAATTTTTCAAATTATACTTTTTGCTTCTCCCTTTGTTTCTTAGTTTGGCCTTTCGTTTTTAAGACACCCAGTATTTTAGTAATATATATATGTATATTTATATATATATATATATATACCAACGTATAGGGTATACTAGCGTCACGTGATGCTTGAGACAGTGCCGCAACTAAACTTTCAATAATGGTTTAACTAACTAACCCGAGGAGATGTCTTGTGGTCGTATTAATTATCCTTGAGGTGTAACCTGCTTACCTCGGTCGATACTCTTACCTGAGCGTAACCTCCTTAGCCAAGGTAACATCCCTATTAAGGCCCCTGAACCCTGGCTCCGTGTTGGAATTGAATTGAAGCGCCTAGTTTACTAAAGTATGGGGGGCGACATTTTGCCATCAGAGTGTATCTGGCTTGAGTAAATTTGTCAAGAATCAATTTATGTAAGTCTTTGTAAATTCATTGCAAAAGTTGATACTAAAGAAATGAGCACCTAGTCGAAAAATAATTTCAAAACTTCTTCAGAGTGAATTTATTTCAATGGCAAAATCTCGGAAAATATATAAAAATGGTAAAATAAGTCTTGGGCATGCCCATATATTTTTAAAAATAGAGACCATATTATAATTGAATGCATTTATATTTGGTAGAAAACGAATGTGAGAAAAGGGAGACCAATATTGGTAAAAAAAACCGAAGTGGACAATTAAATCACTATCTAAATGATGTCTATGTCATTTAATTTTTTTATGTTGAGCTTTGTTATGATAACACTGGAAAACACATTTTTTGTTGAGTAAGATCTGACACTGTTTTTGTTAATTCTTGGCGTTTGAATCTGAGAATAACCTCAGATTTTGTCTATCACGTCAACTTTTTAAACTGCAGGATATCCTCAGAAATCATAAAAATCACGCATTTAAAAGAACATGAAGTAAAAACGTACCAAATATGCAGTTTACAAAACATTTAATGTAAGTTAAATCGAGTTTATACATATAAAATTGTTTAATTAATGAACAGTACTTAAAAATTAAGATACAAATTTGCGTTTGTAGCTTTTTTTTTGGAGTGTTTAGTTTGTGTACATTCGCGCCTGATGCTCCTTGCTTCCATGACCCTCAAACTTGATGGAAACGCTCACCCTGCTCATTACTCATCTGCACCATATCCGTATTCTCCTTCTTCCAAAGATGGAAATTCATTGTAAACTGGCACGGGGACTTTGGCTGAATGCGGTACTAGGCGTATAGCTGACGGTAAACTAGGATACTCTATTTTACATTTGTTTTTCTTGTTATATACCGATGTTTTCACTATACAAAAGTAACAATCACTTGAATGATCTTTGAGCTCGCGCCAAATCATAGGTATACCAAATGGAAGCTTAGCACGTGTTCCCTTTGTCCACATCCGTAAAACCGAGTTTCACTTTAAAATAGGCAAAATATGCTTGTCTGACAAATGTACTGATGTTTGTCCTTTGACTGGGAATGGTAAAACTGCCACATATATAACAAAACGAATCGGGGCTGTTTTTGCACTTTCGACGTGTAGGNTCGAAACCAATACAAAACTATGTCTACACATCTCCGAAAAGGATTTCGAGTATGAGTTCTGTGAAAGAACTTTTTTTTTAGCGTGAAGTTTGAAAATCATGAAATTTCCATTTTGGAAGCAAAATATTTTGCTGCTCTTTAGCAGCACTTCTTTAAGCGTTGTGAATTGGGCACAGTTTCTTCCTTATTAGATTTATTACTCAAATAGATTTGAAAGAGAGAGAGAGAGAGAGAGAGAGAGAGAGAGAGAGAGAGAGAGAGAGAGTGAGTGAAAGAGAGAGAGATGGTTTTATAAAGTTCAGTGACTTTATCATCATTTTTGGTATCATTATCGAAACGAATGGTGAAAAAAAAATTTAAATTACATTATAATGAGTTACGAGAAGAAATAACTAGAAGAAGTGGCATGGGGTTTAGAAAATTTAATTTTAACAGGTCTTTAATTAAAATAAATTCCCCAGGACTTTTCGAATAAAATAACCATGAATTTTACGACATTTATTCAGAAGTTCATTTGAAAATGTTGTGTGTAAAATACATCTATTAATAATAATTGATAATAAGATGGATGTATCTTATCGTCGAAAAAGCTTCTCTGGATAATTACCCTATTTAAACTATAACAGAAGAACTTTAGATATTCCTCTAGGTGGAAGAGAAGTATCCTTGATGAATGCTTTATATATGTACTTCCCAATCACTACGGGAAAACATCAAATCGATAGCTATTGCAACATTCAGCAAAGAAGATCAATAAACAAGTAATAAGCTTTAATGTTTGCCCTGTTTAAATCCCTGTTACTGTGCTTCCATAAAATGACAATTTCATAAAATTCAGAAATATATTTATTATTATAATTCACAATTATATTTAATGAAAATTAAAAAAAACCAGATGGATTTTAGAAGTTGTCTTTGTTCGTACAAGTAAGGTCAGCAAGAAAAAGTAATGACGTACAAATAACATAAATATCGATAGTTTATTATATAAATAGTTTATTCTCTAGTACGAAAATAATTCTTGTTAGGACAATTCACCGAAACGACTAAACTGAAAAAAAAATTAGGATTTAAGTTCCATTCTAATTATAAGTCTGATTAAAATTAGAGCTAGATCCATACAGAGTTACATGTTTAAATTTGCACTGACAGCCACAAGGTTAAACCTTAAAATTATATTCCCCCTCTTAAAATTTTTGTGATTTACATTTCAAAACTCGTAAAAGAAAAGAAAATTATAAAAAATGTTTTTTTATCACATGAGCATATGATAACGCTTACACCTTAAGACCTAGATATGGAGCAATTGACCCAAGGGACGTGTCAAGCAGCAAATGTCATTTATAAATGTATTACAGGTTTATTTATTTTTACCTTGTGTATAACATATATATATGATATTGGTGTTAATGATTTATTTGAGAAATACATAGCGAGTTTTTTTTGTATGTTTTTTTGGGGTTCTATATAAAATAGTTTTAGAACCCATTATGACACAATGGTTGTGTCACGGACTGAATTACCTAATTAAATGTTCGAGATACCTGATAAAATATGAGCTTGATAATAAAATACTAGAAAGATTTAATTATAAGTTAAAATCTTATAATTCCATAATTTCAAGATGGTAACAACTACGGACCTCGATCATAATTAACTATGGTTTCCTTCATAAATAGCTTTCTTAGTGTCTCCACTGTTGTATCCCTTATAGATATTTTTAAACTCAAATTATTTCAATATTTTTATTCAATTTCTTATTATTTTAGAAATTAATAATGCCAAAGAAAAATGAACATTGAAAAAGATTTTTAAATGTAAAAGAGTGTAAACTTATGGATTATTCTAAGTTTTATTTAACATGCTTTCAAGCGTACACAAACGTATGATTAAAATATTCCTTGATTTTCGGAATATAATGATATGCTATCCACTTTAATCCGTCCCAAGAAGAGCGAGAATAATACGAAAAAAATGTAGGCAAATGATTCATTAATTGCAAAAATATTGTGTGCATTGCGCTTATGGTTGTTGATTCACTTATTTTTCTCATTTTCTGATTAATTATTTATTCTATCTAACCGACCATTTGAATTTTCCATTAATCAGGCATGGGGCGTAATAAGAATATAACTTGTGTACCAAGTACCAAGCTTTTGGTAAGAATCACTGATAAATATACCTTATGAATCATAGTAATAAATAACTATATATGTATCTCTCTCAATGATTACAAATTAAGAAAATTAAATAAGAAAAAAAATTCTAAGATAAGATATTTCCATTAAACATTTTATTATTATTATTATTATTTAATTCGTTATTATCTAATGCTTTATGGTGGGAGGTAATTACTAAGGGGCGGAACCATGACACCTCCAAAGGACAAGAGGTCCTTAGTCCTTCAGAGCGCAGTAATCACTCCACGCCAAGCACCTCGGTGTGTCTTCAGAGCTGTCGCCCATCACGCCTCCAGCAATTCCAGACCTCCATGGCCAAGCACCTCTGTGTGTCTTCAGAGCTGTCGCCCATCACGCCTCCAGCAATTCCAGACCTCCATGGCCAAGCACACTAACTCACTGTCTGAGGGGAGAAGCGGACACATCCCCTCCCCTGTCCAAGCTCTTCGGCATCTGACAACTGAAGAGATATAACCCGATATAACCGTACTCGAATAACTGTTCGTCTGCCGTTTGTTTTCGTACGCATCCTCAAGGGCTCAGATTTTTGTGTTTCCAGCTAAAAGAGTCTATCCTGGCCACTATACTTGCATTAAAAGGCAAAATAAGAGTGATATCAATGGGAATTTTCTCTCCTCATGTGTAACTTCCTTTTATCTAAACTTTCTAACAATGAAATCAAATTACGAAATGCTATACTTAACAGATTCTAATCAATAAATGTGTTTTAATTAAAAAGAAATAAAAAGGCATTGTTAGAATGCATCTTCGACATAAATTTTAGAATGTAATGAATACTAACCGTCTAAATAATCCTGATTCCTGTCTCTTATTAACTAATTTATAGTAAATATATTAAAGGGTATTTATAGGGCTTAATAACCTAGAAGTTGATTGCCCTCCATTATGATCTACTACTACTACTACTACTAACCGTTATGCATAGATTCAATTTGTGGAAGTGGGATTCAATAGCCGTAGAAACATCGCGTTCTGAAATGGTAATTTAATCCTAAATACTGTCCATCAATCCTAGCCCACTGTTACCTTTGAGCGGACAATCTACGGTATTTCACGAAACATTTATTTGTCTATAGGATTTATACTGCTAACACCAATGCAACTTACCATAAACGCAGCAGTGTTCTGAAATATACTATCAGGCATAACATTTAAAATATTACTGATAGTATGGTTTAATCTTGATCGCCCGTTATTTTCAACAAGAAAAAAGATCATGAAATTGCTTACAGTCTAGATTTGAACTTAATGTATTATGTAGTGAACCAGTATAGGCCAGAAAAAATATCAATACATAATTATTATGGAGCCTTTTAGGAATCAACATGGTTTTTAATATCTATAAAATAATAGGACCAATTGACAGAATTATCAATTGGCAGAAACAATGTGACTCAGCACTAGCAATGTACTGATTAAAACAACTTTGCATTGTTGTTAAATTCGCTTGCATTTATTGTATAAAATTAATGTGGGATTGAATACCACAACTAATACAGTATTTTAGTAAAAATTAATAATAATATCTACGGTAAAAAAAAAAAAACTCCATTAGAAATATCTTTCTTCTTTTCGCACTCTTCCAAAATGCTGCTGTCCATAGAAAATAAGTTAGTGGGGATCTCCTCCTCCTGGTAGCCTGCCAAATATCCCGCGACACCACGATCAGCTGGAAGGCCTCTTGATATAGAAAGAAAATGTCGGATTAACATAGCTTGTCTTTATTTCTTCCCGGAGTCAAACCAAAAGTCAATCTCTGTGCTTAGTTTCGATATGATGCTTTAAAATGTTTTCTCAAACTAGTGCTATAACTACAATAAGAACAAGTGAATGTCTTACCCATGTGATTGTTCAGAAGTCTTCTTAGATTACANAGTTGTTTTCTGCAGTTTACAATGTGAACAACCACCCTGGGGAGATTTCTCCACTCAACGCCATTGCCCTGATGATGGCTTACTAGCTAAGCCGAAACGTTGGCATAAATAAAAATATTACTCCAAATTTTGGTGTATATATTTTTTTCTTCCTGGCCGAAACCCCAACCATTCTCACATGACATTAAGTTTTAAGTTCAGATGGAGAGTTTTTTTTTACCGTAGATATTAATTGACAATTATTAATTGTTTTTTTAGGGGGTTCGGTCAAGGTAGTCACTACCAACAAAAACATCTAATAATTTATGTTACAAGCTCTCTTGGAACCAATATTGCTGGTTCGTCACGAGAATTTTAAATAGATCTATTTATGACATCTATTTCTGTAGATTAAATGACTCACGCCTGTTTATCTCTACTTGGTGCCTTTGAAAATTGGCATAGGACAACGGAAACCCCCCCTCGTGCCTCACAGATCGCAAAGTGTCAAGACTGAAAGTAATTGTCCCAGCCGCGGGAAGTCGCGTATTCCCCCCCCCCCCTTACTATTGACTTTGACCTAGTTTGACTCCAGATACTGTCCAACTAACCGTTCAGTGGGAAATGTTTCTCAAAATGATAAGTATTTGTCAGATTTAATCGGTGGTGTGTCTTCCTGTACTAACAAGTTTCCGTCTTGTTCGTCAGTGGTCATGTTCTGTAATATAACATATGTAGAGTTTGGAAAAATGAATCTAAGGAATATTCCAAGGTCTTGGGTGTTTCTCAAGAACCTAGATGGCATAGCTTTGTCTTACTCTCAAGTAAAAGTGCTTTAGCTCAAGTAAAAGAGTGGTATCCAACAAAGGACGATGCTTGATGTCAAATAGCTTTGGGAAAAATAGCTTTCATACTATAACTAATGGCAGAGCTTCATCGATCGTAAGTCAACTCTCCTCGCTGGACATGACTGTGGAGCTCCTCTGAGCTCTGGCAGACGACGTAGGGACTCGTAGGGATATCCGGATGTATATATAATAAGAACAGTAGAGAGAAAGGGTGTAGTAAACACAGAAAAAGAATATTTTACTCATTGTAATTTTTTGTTTTTGGGTGTTCTCTACACTCTATCTACCTTCATTTATTATATTAATCGCAACCGCGAGTGTTACATTACACACACACACACACACACACACACACACACACACACACACACACACACACACACACACACACACACACACACACACACACACACACACACACACACACACACACACACACACACACACACACACACACACACACACACACACACACACACACACACACACACACACACACACACACACACACACACACACACACACACACACACACACACACACACACACACACACACACACACACACACACACACACACACACACACACACACACACACACACACACACACACACACACACACACACACACACACACACACACACACACACACACACACACACACACACACACACACACACACACACACACACACACACACACACACACACACACACACACACACACACACACACACACACACACACACACACACACACACACACACACACACACACACACACACACACACACACACACACACACACACACACACACACACACACACACACACACACACACACACACACACACACACACACACACACACACACACACACACACACACACACACACACACACACACACACACACACACACACACACACACACACACACACACACACACACACACACACACACACACACACACACACACACACACACACACACACACACACACACACACACACACACACACACACACACACACACACACACACACACACACACACACACACACACACACACACACACACACACACACACACACACACACACACACACACACACACACACACACACACACACACACACACACACACACACACACACACACACACACACACACACACACACACACACACACACACACACACACACACACACACACACACACACACACACACACACACACACACACACACACACACACACACACACACACACACACACACACACACACACACACACACACACACACACACACACACACACACACACACACACACACACACACACACACACACACACACACACACACACACACACACACACACACACACACACACACACACACACACACACACACACACACACACACACACACACACACACACACACACACACACACACACACACACACACACACACACACACACACACACACACACACACACACACACACACACACACACACACACACACACACACACACACACACACACACACACACACACACACACACACACACACACACACACACACACACACACACACACACACACACACACACACACACACACACACACACACACACACACACACACACACACACACACACACACACACACACACACACACACACACACACACACACACACACACACACACACACACACACACACACACACACACACACACACACACACACACACACACACACACACACACACACACACACACACACACACACACACACACACACACACACACACACACACACACACACACACACACACACACACACACACACACACACACACACACACACACACACACACACACACACACACACACACACACACACACACACACACACACACACACACACACACACACACACACACACACACACANAGGAAATCTCTTCCATGATATTTAAAAGCATGGCAGCATGATGTACTCCTCAGCTAGACAAACCCATCTCAAGTACCTGGACACGATTAACCACTCGGGAATCCGCCTAGTTACAGGTGCCTTCAGGACCAGCCCTGTCATAAGCCTCTACTCCAAATCTGGAGTTCCTCCACTTTTCATTCGCCGAAAACTGCTATCTAGCTCCTACTTAGCTAAATTACTTTATCAACCAACGAACCCAGCTTACAACTACATATTCGAGCCCAAATATCTTCCATTATATCAACAAAACCCACAACGTCCAGCCCCATTAGCGATCCGCCAGAGGAGCATGATCTCCTCTATCCCAACAGTAAACATACAGGACTACGAAACTGAAGAACCCTTGTGGAAAAGAAAAATACCCATAATTGACCTACGATTAACAAATCTCAACAAAAATTACACCTTAAGCGAAAAACTAGGAAAAGTAAATGAAGTTATACAAGCTTACTCTAATAAAGAATTTTTCTTCACAGATAGCTCAAAACAAGAGGACAATGTAGGCCTAGCAGTAGTCTTTAAAGACCACAAAATACTGCAAAAACTTCCACCTATGGCTTCAATCTTCACGGCTGAAATGCAAGCACTATGCCTAGCTCTATATCATGCCATTACATCAGACAAAAAAGACTATATCATATGCTCCGACTCGCTCTCTTCTCTAAAAAGTATAAAAAATGACAAAAATCAAGGTCTACTACAAAAAAAATTATTTCACTATATTCATACCCTTGAAGGGCAGGACAAAACAATAACACTCCAGTGGGTTCCATCACACACAGGTATAAGGGGAAACGAGATGGCTGATAATGCAGCTAAAGAAGCAGCCCTTAAGGACACCCCACCCACAAACATTGTAGAACACAGAGATGTCAAGACTTGGCTTAAAAGAAAAACTTATTTAGACTGGGACACTCTATGGAAGTCCGAATCTACCAACAATAAACTGCGAAGAATTAAGACCACCACCAAGGAGTGGTCCACATCGAACCGGGAGAACAGAAGAGAAGAAGTCGTACTAACCAGACTTAAAATAGGTCACACCTATCTTACCCACGCGCATCTAATCACTTAAGATCAACCGCCAATATGCCCTAAATGTAGCTCACAAATGAGCGTTCAACATTTCATCGAGGTATGCCCATATTACACTAATCTATTTACAAGTAAAAACCTCTCAAGACATCTGTCGGCATCCCTGGTAAACCATGAATCCAATGTAGCCAAACTTATGTGCATTTTAAGAGAAACAGGCATATATGAAAAAAATTAATCCCCCCCCCCCTAAAAAAAAAATCAAGTATGCCTTTCTAATTCACTATATAAATCTAATTGTATTATATTGATGCTATATTAAAATTGTTTATCTATTGTTTCAATTTTAATTGTTAATTTACTTTTAAGTTATATCATTTATATTTCTGATTTTAAAATGGTTTTATTTATAGATTTGTGTATGTCTGTGTGTAGGCGTGTGTACGAATATAACTTATTGCACACCAAGTACTATATAGCGTAATGCAAACAAGCAATAAAAAAAGGAAAACATTTAAAAGAATGGATAACAGATTTAACCCTAGATAAACCCTTACAGTCAGGGCGTAATAACCATGATGTTGATCGCCCTATAACCTGATCCTAATCCTAATCCTAATCCTAACTAGTTTTATGTTTTGGAGTTTTTTTTTTAAAGATGTTCCCATAGGAAAAGTCGAGCTATTCACGTTAGTACGGATCTCCATCAGAATATATATGTCTGCACACGCTTTAGAATTCTGTCTTTATAAAGTATGTAAATAGATAAATAGCTATAAACTTCTTACAATTAAAATTAAATTTCTTAATATCTTTGCTGTTTTTATCGATATGAAAATAATGAATAGAACAAAATGGTTGTAAAGTGTATAAAATGACAGCATACAACTGTACTGTATCATATTTATGAACTATATATGGTATTGTAGTTAAAAAATGACATTATATTCATAAATATGGTATAGTTCTATACCCTTCTATTTCGCTATTTACTCTTACTTATATACATCTTTAATGAAGAATATAAAATCTGCTTGGACTACGCAACTTCTCTAAGCTTTCTTGATTAAATTTGGCTTATTGGTTTTAAATTTAAATTGAAGGTCATTATTTCGTTAAAGAACAAAATTGGAGGAAATGTAGTGAGTTATTACTTTATGTGTCATGAGTGAGTACAAACAGTCATTGTACTACTTTGGGTGCAATATTTGAGTGTCATGGAATGTGGGTGCAACTCAACACATTGGTTTCTTTATCAATAAAATATACGTGAGTTTACGGGTTTACATGAGATGGAAAGTTTAAAAACAAGTATGCATCACCTGCGACATTGAGAAGTTCGCTTAATTTACGCAGCTCCAGCCAATAAGAATGTCCTTGTTCCCTGAAATTCTATTTTAAATCTGAACTTATAAAATTCAAAAGCACAAGGGTTTATTTAATATTCCTTACGATTTGTCAGTCGCAGCCCACTGTAATAGAATAAATTAGCAGATAAATTGCAATGGACGGCTATCATGGAATTAGTTCATATGACTAAGTTGTATTGACCGTCAACATTTTCTTCTCTTGCACTTTCTTTGCTGTGTACTTTTTTATTTTTTTTTTTTTTTAGATGCATTCCAAATTGTGGATATGAAACAAATTGCTCAGAACAACCACACGTCATATTGCAATCTTTGGTGATCTGCACACAATTAATTGCGATGGGTGTCACAATTATTACAGGAATTCTTATTTTCAATAGAAGAAAATGTAAGGTATGCCATAATTTTAATATTTGTTATAGTTAAACGAATATTACATTTGCTGAGGTCATATATTATCAATAAGAATCTTAAGGCTGTTTTTTTTCTTATTAACATAAATTTTGTAGTTTTTACATTTTCGGTAAGAAAGCTTATTTTTCATTTAAAACTGAATTTAAAGTATAAATCAGGTTTAGAATGAGTTTCACTATTTATCTGTAGTAAGTTCATTGTTCTTATTGTGAAATGGGATATGACTCCTAAAGAACATTACAAGTTTGTTGTATACTAAACACAGCTAGTTACCATTATTATACCCCACATCTAGGTGGCCGTCTGTCTGTCTTGAAACTGAGGGTGTTGTATTAAACAATTTATGAGAGGGAATAGAATAAAAAATCTATCTGTCCCAGCCAGGACATGGAGCCCATGCTAGGTGGATTTGTAGTTCAAATTTATGTCAGCATTGTAATATACAACTTGTAGCGAATGCCTTGAAGGCCTGGTCAAGAACTTTCAGATAAAAAAAGAGAGTTCAGTTCCCAGTTTGTGAAAAATCAATTGTAGTCTTCGTTATTAATGCTCTGAAATTTATGGGTTTTTTTTTCTAAATTATCTTCAAATTTTTCTTAAATTTTTTAATTGTTAATTCTACATCCCAAAATTGTTAGTTTATTCAGATAAACCCACACTTTGTAAAAGGACTTTGTAAAAATCACTTAGTCTGAGACAACTTAGGCAACTAGGTATAGTTAAATAAATGTCATGTGCCATAATAATTGAATTCGCATCAATAAAATCCGATGGACAAAAGAAAAATATTTTAGTGAAACCCATGGTTAGGTGCCATTATTTTTTTTATATATACACTTTTTATATTCAGCAAAATATTATTATTCTATAAGACATTGTTACTTCTTTATTTCAATAACTACATTCAAATTTTCAATTCAAAAAACATCTTCTGAAAATTATGCATGTTTCGTACCATACATTGCAAAACTGAAATCATACTTTGTTATTCTCGAAAACATTTTTTTTTTTTTTAAATATGTGACTTCAATTCTTACTGGCTAACTTTGTTATTAATAACAAGATATTTATTGTTCACGTAGGCTTCGTCGGTCGTCAGATGTAATTACCATTTCATCTTCCGGGTTGGACCGAGTCAAATAGTTCTTATTTGCCGAGCTTTCGCACATCATGTGATGGCTTCTTCAGGGCTGAAAAGAGAATGAGAGTTGTAAAGAGAGATTTTTAAAAATCCAGATGGTATATATTTACCATGTTTTATACACCAGGTGGCGTATAATCCCGGCGCGGTCTTGTCCTTGGGCGAATGGTAAATATATACCATCTGGATTTTTAAAAATCTCTCTTTACAACTCTCATTCTCTTTTCAGCCCTGAAGAAGCCATCACATGATGTGCGAAAGCTCGGCAAATAAGAACAATTTGACTCGGTCCAACCCGGAAGATGAAATGGTAATTACAAGATATTTATTAAAAACCTACATCAACAATGTAATCTTAAATACTCAAATTAGAAACAAAATGGAAATAAATACATTCTGTTTTAGTGACTGTTATTCTTTTAAAATAATAAAATATATCATATTGATGAAAATTGAAGTATAATGTGGCTTTCTTTCACTATAAAATGCATTACGATTTCATTCATAAAAAAAAATTTATTATCAGTAGATAAACATGAGATTTATGTTAAGTCCTACTAAAGGTTTTTGTAGTGATGCATCTTACTCCTTCATCATAACGAAATCAAATAAATAATTCAGTCATGGAAATGTGAACTAAGGGACAGGACGTCCTCTCTCATCTTCATGATAGCCCTGAAGATGGCTTACAATGTAAGCCGAAACGTAGGCTGATAATCCTTTATTAAAAAATACATTTTTTAAATTTGTGTTTTTTGGATCTACCTTGACCGAACCCCAACTAAAATCATCAGTCAAATAAATAATGTATTAAAGAAGAAGAATATTTACATTAATGCTTCAAGTAGATGCGAATATATTAAGAGATTATTTTAATGAATGAAATTTTGGTGTTGCAGCCAGTGGCTACAGGAATGTGGACGATATTAGAAACTCTTTTACTTGGCATATTACTGCTTTATGGATCAGTAAGTAGTGAGGATTTCATTTATATATATACAAGTGTAAAAAAATATTTAACCTATTTTATATTTAATTAAATAAACTTAAAAACAATGTTAACTAAATGTAGAGCAATTCACTTTTATTGTGTAAAAAAAAAATTTTAGACTTTTATATTTTAAGACTAAAAAAATAGCATATCTTTAAATAATTATAATAAAGAGTATCTCATGATTTACTGCGTTTAAAAGCATTGTTAAAGCCTTCAAAAAATAAATTTGTTGCATTTTATGTTTTATGATTTTATTGATTGATTTTCCATTATCTTGATTGACCATTAGATGATGAATTTCTCGATTCCATTTTACCATCTGTTTAATTAGATCTTATGTGGTGGTTCAGTGGAGACACTCCATATTCTGATAATGATTTTATTTAATTGATGTGAAACCATGAATTGCTCCTGTGATTAAGTAACCTTAGAGAGTAGCATCTTACTCAAACATTGAGTAAGATGCCCTAGGCACTGCTTCTATGCACTGCTTCTAGACATGCTTTTTTAGCAGAAGAATTTTATGCTATTTTACACTATTGTGCCATGAGTTCTTCCCTAATTACCCTTTGGAATATGTGCTAAATTAATTAACTGGACATTGTTGTTATAAGTGTAACTAATATAATATAAACAAGAGAAGCTGAATCAATGAAAACTGAGAAATGTATTTTGCTTCTGTTTTCAGATGTTGCCTCTGTCGTTTCAACCCACCATAGAAAATTGTATTGTTATGAGATGGTTGAGGGAACTTGGATTTATTGTATGCTATGGAGCTATTATTCTTAAGCTATACAGGTTATTGTAGTTCATAAATTATTTATTAATTCATTATACGCATTTGGTCTTAAGGAAAAAGCATAATCACACTGGACAATATTTAATTTTTAAAAAATCGTTTTAGAAACTATATTTTATTAAAGTATATGTTATTTTAAGTNTTGTCATTTCCAGTTCTTAAATACCAATATATTTATTGATATACGAATTAGGTATTAAGTTCTTGTTCACTGATTCGTATTCTTGTGTTACTGCTAAGAACTTAAATCCCTTATGGCCAACATTTTTTACTCATATATTAATATTGAAAGTAAGTAACATTACATATTGTTATTAATATATAATTACAATAAATACCACTAATAATAATGTGGGTTGCATATAAGCCCCCTCTTCCTCTTTGTTGTGTTATTTAATTATAAAACATATGAATAATTTTTATTGCGATTGGCTTTAGATTATATTAAGTATTAAATTAAATATTCTGACTTCTAAATCGCAATAACTATTTTAAAGTACTCAAAATATTTAATAAACACTGTTAAAAAAACACTCTTTAAAATATCCAATTCACTGTTATTAACAAAATGATGCTTATTAATGAATTTATATCATTATACAAAGTATGCGACTCTCCCCACGTATAATGTATTGAAAAAACCTATAATGAGATGAAAAAAATAAATAAAATAGCAAAACTGAAATAAATAAACCAACATCTGTAATATGTTCAAATGGAGAGTTTTTTGACCGTAGATATTACAAGATGTTTTTTTTTTTTTTTTTTTTTCCAAAAGGGAGCTTGGAATTGTTTTAAATTAAATAATTAAAAAAATTATATTTAAAAAAATTATATTTCCACCCTAACAAATCCCCTATGATCACTAAAAAATAATTAACACTATTATGTGCTTGCCTGGTCGGTTGCCAGAAAATGTTTCAAGCAGGCCTTTCGGATGTACGACGACCCTTTCATCTCATGTGGCAATGCATTTAGCTCCCTTGTTGCTGCGACGTGGAATGCACTCCTGAATATGTCCGTTCTACAGGTAGGTAACTGGAGCATTCCGGCATGCCTTTCTCCCCTAATCCATGAGGAATTTTCGAAGAGAGGGAGATTGAGAAAGAGAGAGACCATTACTATTTACATACTAAATAATAGCTAAATTGATATAGCCCATATCCTCAGTGAATCATTTAACAAACATCATCAATCCATTTATCATATAGTAAAATTGTATATTTCATAAATATACATAATGAAACCAATTAGATGATTTGTCTAAAATCTTTCAAGGAGAAGAGTGGGAGGGGGTATAGAGAAAGTCCAAAATTTAAGAACTTCGTTACTATTAGCGTAACGGAAAAAAAAAATTTGTAACATGAATTATACAGTAAAAAGATTTGCTGCGTTATTACTAAATATACAAGTAAAATACAAGTAAATCATAAAGTGGACCCATTAATAAGGAAAGGTTCACTTCATAATTTTAGTATTTTAAATGCCAGCTGAAGAATGTTTATCCCCTGGTGGCTGTTTACTACAATGTGGCTCCCTTGTTGGAGGATCCTGATGGAATTCCGGACGCGCAAGGCCCACCGGTGGATAGTGAAGGACAAAGACCTCCTCAAGTACCTGCTTGGAATGGTGCTTGTGATGCTGGGCTACCTGACCGCCTGGACCGCGACCAACCTCAACTTCATCAAGGAGGGCTTCACTATCGTCACCTTCGGAGAGACCGCCACCGGGGAGTACTTCCAGACCTGCAAGCCACTCTGGTGGGACTATGTAACCCAAGCAGGTACTTACTCCTCCATGTACTTCTCTATGCACGTACTTAACAACGCTATCTTATCTACTATATGCCTTCACTTAAATCCCTCAAACTTTAATTGTCATTTCCAGTTCTTAAATACCAATATATTTATTGATATACGAATTAGGTATTAAGTTCTTGTTCACTGATTCGTATTCTTGTGTTACTGCTAAGAACTTAAATCCCTTATGGCCAACATTTTTTACTCATATATTAATATTGAAAGTAAGTAACATTACATATTGTTATTAATATATAATTACAATAAATACCACTAATAATAATGTGGGTTGCATATAAGCCCCCTCTTCCTCTTTGTTGTGTTATTTAATTATAAAACATATGAATAATTTTTATTGCGATTGGCTTTAGATTATATTAAGTATTAAATTAAATATTCTGACTTCTAAATCGCAATAACTATTTTAAAGTACTCAAAATATTTAATAAACACTGTTAAAAAAACACTCTTTAAAATATCCAATTCACTGTTATTAACAAAATGATGCTTATTAATGAATTTATATCATTATACAAAGTATGCGACTCTCCCCACGTATAATGTATTGAAAAAACCTATAATGAGATGAAAAAAATAAATAAAATAGCAAAACTGAAATAAATAAACCAACATCTGTAATATGTTCAAATGGAGAGTTTTTTGACCGTAGATATTACAAGATGTTTTTTTTTTTTTTGTTGTGGTTCGGTCAAGGTAGATCTTTTAATATTTTTTTAGTAATTTGTTTTCTTCATGTTGAATTCTCCTACATAGCTTACTACATTCATACTTTTGATATCACATTACATTATGGCAATTCTATATTATAAAATTGTAAATTATTATTGTATTCTCATGATATTGTATTTCAACAGCCCTGAAGATGGTTTACAGTGTAAGCTGAAACGTTGGCAGATAATTTTTTTTAAATACACTTTTTTTTTTAATTTGTATATTTTGGACCTACCTTGACCGAACCCCAACAAAAAAACATCTAACAACATCTGTAATTTTCTTCCCTAATACACTATCTCACCAATTAATAAATATAACCAACGTTAGGTGGTTATATTTATTCAAACTGGATACTGAACATATTGGAGAGAAAAAAAAATTATTAATAATATTCTGAGAGTAACATAACAAATAGGGAGAGAGAGACTCATGCTCAACGATGTTAACATCATGAGTTAACTGTACTCATCAGCAAAAAACAGCCATCTCTCGTGCTTAGACTCGATTTACCATGCAGGAATCCGACTGGCCACAGGCGCTTTCAGGACAAGCCCAATCACCAGCCTCTGTGCAGAGGCAAGTGTTCCACCACTCCTTATACGGCGACAACAACTCTTCTCTTCCTACTTATCAAAAATTGTATTTAAACCCCCAAACCCGGCTTACAATTACTTATTCGATCCCAAGCACGTTCAGCTGTACAGTGAAAAACCTCATCATCCTGCTCCACTTGGTATACGCCAGAGGAACGTAATTATATCGGTACCTAAGGTTAATCTCCAATATACTGAAGTCGACGAGCCACCATGGAAGCGAATAGTACCGATGATTGATCTCCGCCTCAAGTCAATAAAG
>KZ807138.1:65487-75487 GCA_000696205.2 Oncopeltus fasciatus
ATTATATATATATATATCTTCAAGGTCTGGAAAATCCACCTTTTTCTCGTTTTCTATACCAGTTGATGTTTGGTGAGCCTAGCAAGCTTAGATCTGCAGCCAATGTGTGCTTCCATGTATGTTATACATTTTACAAATTTACAGAAATTTTAGCATATTATTACAATATCAAAAATTGAAATAAAAAGTGAATGTGCGTAGAAAAAGCCCCATTACGTACCATAAAAAATGAGTATTTTCAGCGTTCCGAATCCAAAAATTAAAAATATCCTACTTAATTCTGTTAATGTCAGAATATTGACATTGACATTAAAATTGTTAGAAAAACTGTTGATCAATATTAGTCTTATTCCTGTGACGGTAAGAATGTTGAATGTAAGGAGTGGCCTAGAGACACTCTTTTTGCACTAGATTTAAAGAGCTAATCACTTATTTACTTTTATCGAGGCCTATCTTCAGAGAAATTTAATCTTTTTTTTTATTTTTTTTTTTCCATACTGTTAGCCTCCCTTTACTACACTTAGGGTCATGGAGAAAGGGGCTATCTACAGGTTGCCACTTCATTCTAAACACACATGCTTCAAGTCAAGCTTTTATCTATAAATAAGTAATTTAATATTTATGTATAACAATTTAATTATTATAATTTTTTATTTTTGGTGGGATGGAAAGTCATCAATTAGGTGATGAAAGAATCAAATATTTTTTCATACTTACTCCCTTTATGTTTGAGCTCAGCTGCTTTCGGTGAGCTACCAACTTTCCCAGAATATGGTAGCTGCCTATACAGACACTCAGTAACTAAAGAGGCCTGGATTCATTCCTCATCGAATCTCTGTAAATGGTAATCTTGGAATCTGGGTTTGAAGTTTTGAAATACATTGATGGAGAATGATTTCGTTAATGGACAATAAGTCCTTTAGAGAGAAATTTTTAGTTAAACGTAACGATACTTCTGATAATAGAGGCAAATCAAATAATACATTATGGGCACCAGAGTAGCTCGTGGGATCCGTTTGGATCTCGCAATTCTTGTACTACGGGTTCAAATCCCGCCAAGTGCAAGCTTTTATCTATAAATATAAGCAATCCATAGACTTTTAGAAGGGGATGGCAACCTTTAGATAGCCCCTCCACCCACGACCATAAGAGGTTGAAAGAAGAGGCCAACGCTTATTAAAAAAAAAAGCCATAGAAGTATTCATATTTTAAGGAATGAGCTTCAAACTTCTATCAAAGAGAACAACTAATTTGGTTGTGCGTGTGAAGTTATTCAGATTTGCCTGTGAGTTAGACTCCTGATTAGCTTCAGAGAGGATGTCTGGTGGTGTCATGGGGTCTCTCATTCAACCCCCCCCCCCCCCCCCCCCCCCCGAATAAATATACATGAGAGAGTAAGAGGGAGGAGTCCGAACCTCTATTAAACTTCAACTCATGGGGGAGTGGACCATACTCACTTCATAATCTCCAAAACACCAAAGCAGGGAATGATTTATTCAAATATATACAAATATTTTGTTGATTTTTTTTAATACTTTTCCTAATTCAATGGACAAGAAATAAATGATAATTCCTAATAATCCTTTAATAAAATCATTTTTTGAATTACAGGGTCTGTATTTTTCATTAAAACTCAACTTTTAAATGATTATATAGACATCTGCAATAAATTATATAATATAATTAATCAATATTGTGAATTTATCGATAACTCCGAATTTTACTCTAAACACTTTCCACAGCAACAATAGCAATCCCAATTAAACCCATATATGATACTATTTAAAGTCTATAAATGAAATATTTAATGTTATTTACTTCATTAAGTTGGTTGTCATTTCATGAGTCATGAAAAAATTAGGCTAAATTTCCTATCATTTAGGTTCAACTTTTTTTTTTTTTTTTAATGTGTATTATAAGGATAATATTAAAAATTGTACTTGGATAGTTATGAGCCTCCCCCCCCCCCCTCTAATACTACGGAAATTTGCTTTTACCTTCATTGTTCTTTCAGGCTTTTAAGGCAATTTTATAAGTTTATTGTGGAATTTGTTCTCCTGAATGAAAAATGAAATATCTGACTATTTTCCGTAATTCCTTCATGTTGGACTTCTATTTCATTCTTCGTGTTATGAGGAAACCGAAGCAGTAAAATTTGGATTAACATGACATGAATAGTTCAAATACTCAAGTACTCATTAACTAAGATACTGAGGTATCCGTTTTGTTATTAAGGCTTAGTTAATTATTATTTAGACAATAGCTTAGTTATTATTAGATGATTTTAAAATCATCTAAGAATGATATATAAGGTGAGAAACTCTCCATTTTAGCTTAGTTATTGTCCGCTGTTCCTAAGCTATTGTATATCCTCTATCCGCTGTCTAGATCCCGCTTGATGTGTGACAGGTGAGATGTTGATCCTGATGTTCGGACTGCACTTGGGGCTGGCTGCTCGGAGCGCTGCAGGCCAGCTTGCAGAACTCCGCTACCTGATCGGTGCCGTCCTCATGGAGGGCCTGGTCAGCGCCGCTTATTACGTCACACACGCGCTCACCTGGAACTACCTCCACCCCAACCACGCCTACCTCGCTGCTTTCCTGCGCTGCCATCTCACCGCCACTTTCGTCCTCGGCTTCGTCTTCACGCCATTGGTATGCCTAAAGTATAAGTACATGTTTACAAAAAAAGAAATGCTTGATTGATATTTAGTTATTAAAACTTAAACGTCATCAACATGTCTTTCTTATGAATTATTAATGGCTTCCGAAACATAATTATAATCATATTACTACTTAACGCTTTAGAACTCCTTCACTTTCCCAATCCTTCTCTGTCTCTGTCATCAAGTATCGTCTGCTCATACAGGATATGGTCAAGACCAGTAGTGGAAAATATCAGCTTCTCCTTCTGTTGAATTGGTGAATTAGTCGATGAAACATTCTACTCTCGCGGCATGCTACAAACGTGATAATTGATTTCTTTCGGGGAATTTCGCTAATTTTAGTAAGGGTTTATATTACTAAAACAATAGTATTCTAATAATATATAAAACTAATTTTATAATAATAGTATTTATAATAATAATAATTAATAATTTAATAATTTATAATAATAATATTTTTATAAACAATAGTTTGTTGTATTAATATTAAAGTAGACAACGTGAAAGCAATTACGATAAGAACATATACTAAACTCACCAATATAACACTCGTACAATTTATGTTTAGCAAATAGTTCATTTATGGTATTAATTAGTGTAAACTGAAGTCAATGACTAATAAAGGTCATATGCACACACAGTGACAGTGGTCATTCTTCAGTAAGAGTACGAAAACTGTTTTGACCTAATTACCATAGTGATATTATTGAAATCCCTATGTATTAGTTAATGGTCATATTTTAATTATTATAGACCTAAAGGAATCCGTTTTCCGCGTCCTAATGGCGTGCACTTTTGGCTGAGGTTTACCATCCTCGGGGTTTACGTCTTTTTGGTTTATGGGGTAGGAGGGTTCGTGAACTGTTGGTTCTTTCTCTCTTATTGTACTGTGACCGAGAGTTATGAATGAATTTTATTCATAATGCGTGTTTTTTTTGTGTGTTTTTTAATTGTTTGTTACGCCCTTCGTCGTTTTGAGTGGTTGTCAAAGAGTGTGGCCATTTCTCTTTTTTGTCTGACTGTCCGTTTTAGTGAGAGTGGCGGTATGAATATATTGTATGAATATGCGTTAACTTGTTCGTTAATTATGCTGTTATCTGATGTTTTGGTATTGTATATTTCCGTGTTTTCTAATGTGTCAAAAGTCCTTTCTGTTGTCTACGTAATAATTTAATAGCACTCCGCTTGTCCTTGAGGGTTTGTCCGTTCTCGCTACATAAAAGTGGGGAATAATCTGTAATGTCACTTGAATACAAAAAAATTTCAAAGTTGCGAGTGTAATATTTATTTTAACGCTATTAAACTCATCACTTATTTATTTAGTTAAAAATATAATATTTTTACACGGTGAAATTGAACAATTCAGATTTCGGAATTACTTGAAACGTTAATTTTAGTTTTAAAGTCGTTTTTATTGTTTTTGTTTTTTTTTTAATTAATTAGGCTTATCATTTTTAAATGTAAAATGAAAGGCTGAATACTTGTAGTTATTGTACAAAATCAGACAAATAAGAGCAATGGATTAACTGATATATGATCTGCCAGTACAGTACAAAATGTCTTTCCTCAATACTCTTTTCTCTGCTGCAAGTGTATTGAGAAAAGACATTTTTCATGTATTAGAAATATAACACTTTAAAAATAGCTGAAAAATTTAAACATATTTTCTCGTGCTTCATTGTACAACCATAAAGATGGTTGTAAATAAAAGTAAATGAAGAAATTTCATTTTAAAACTCCGTAAATAACAATGACTGTAAAAGTATGTCTACTAAAGTTGCTCTAGACTCGTAGTCGTAAATCGTAAACCTTAACAAAAAAAAATTACATACATTATCTTCAGAAAATTAAATTTTGCAACTAAAAAGCAACAAAAAGTTTGTTTTTTTAAACTAAAATAACAATGAAAATATTACGATAGTAAATTTTTCTCTTCCTGGACACCCCATTTCTCTCATCCAATTTAAACATAAAATAAATTCATTTGAATCGTATAGGGGGCTCGAAAAAAAAAATACTCTCTACCTCAGCCGGGGATCGTACCCGGGTCCCCTGCTGAGGTAGAGAGTTTTTGTTTTTTTTTTCTAGCCCCCTATACGATTCAAATGAATAATGAAATGTGGGATTACATTACCACAATTATCATCATGATTTCAATAAAATTAATTCCTTCCTATCCTTGAAATAATTCATTTTTGTTGAAAAACAAGTGAGAAAAAAAAAGGGGGGGGTAATATAGAGTCTAAAATATCTTCGTTTTTATTTGAGTTTTAAAAAATGTAATGAATATAAGGTATTTATTTGCAGCAGGCTCTATAATATTTTCCAAAAAATGCTTTTTGAGGAAGAAATTTACTTTTATCTATCTACGATGGTTGAGCGCTTTCCGTATTTTTTCTCTCAACAAGCAAACCTTAGAGTTCATGCAATTTACGATCATTTTCCTCTACGGCTGGAAAAATAAACCCTGTCATAGTATCTTATTTAATGAAACATGAAAAATTCGCTTAGATTATTTTCACGTGCTATTTTTTAATATTGATTTATTTTTTTATTTTTGGCAGATACTTTACCACGGAAAACCAGTCCGAGATTCCAGACATCATCTAACACACGAGCCTTCAGATGCCTATAAGCCTACTGATGGTTTGTATGCTGAAATAGATATTACTGAAGTTAATTTATCAGAAATGAATCCAGAAGAAATAAGGGTAAGTGTAAAATTATAATTTCATGGGAAAACATTATCTGCTATAAGCAATTAATGCGAGGGAATAGAATAAAAAATCTATCTGTCCCAGCCAGGACTTATTAAATTCTCAATAGCTCGTCTCGGTGGTGCAATGGAAGCATACCGGCCCGGAAAGCCGGAGATCCAGGTTCGACAGATAGATTTTTTATTCTATTCCCTTGCATTAATTGTTTAAAATTTACGTGGGATAATAAACCTCAAGTAAATTAATATTTATATCTGCTATAAGTTTCAATGAAGAGTTTATCTTGCCAAAACTGTAGATGAATTTACAGAATTTATTTTGGCCTATTTTAATACTTTCTGTGCTTGATTTTATTGCTCAACTTGTACTAATTATATAATTATAAATTGTGAAATTAAAATTACTTCACATTGGCATTAAATTATGAATAAAAATACGTTTTTATTTTAACATAATGATTTTAGCAGATTTTCAGAAATAAAAGTAGGCCCTGCTTATTGTTTAAATGCATAATAAATTAAATTAATTTTAAAATCGGATGAGAGGGAGTGGGGGTTTAGATGGAGACCAAAATTTATTACATCTTCGTTAGTATTATTTTAGTATTAATTATATTATTTGTTATGAAGATTTTAGACGGACATAATAGGTATAAAATTGACTTTTATAGAGATTATGCTCTGGATAATTTGCACGAAAAACGTTTGATGTCAAAGTAGTTGCTCCAATTTTATTTACCAGGCAGCATAGGTAACTAATCACATTTAGTTTTCTTTCTTTTTCGCTTATAAGACACAATTTGTCATTTGCTCTTATTTGTGTTTATCTTTAATGAAACATGGGAAATCTGCTTCATACACACAACCCCTGCGTGAGGGAATGTTTTGTTATCAAGAATAGATTCGAAATATAGAGACGAAATTCGAAATATATTAATAACTACTGAATTTGGTAGGCCAACAACTCATCTAGTTAATAAGCAGTAATTATTATTATTTGTCAATCGCTCACATGCAATGAGGCCCCTCTCCAGTAGGCTGAGTTGGTTTCTATGATCACTTCAAAAATTGGCTCCAGTTCCGTTTTTTTTTTTTTTTTTTAATGGAATAAACCTATGTGACTTGATAGTCCATTTTAAGTCCTAAATCTCTAGTTTTACCTAAAACAATACGTATCTAGTTCTATTTATACGGTCTCCTTCCTTGAACAAAATACCCTTAGGCCATGTTTTTTTTTTTCCTTTTCCAGCAAGAGAATCAAACGTTGAAACTTATTGGAGTTTCACAATAATAAAGGTCTTTAAATCTGCAAATATAAAATAAAAATTATGAAAACATTAATAATGTACTCTTCGAACGAAAGTATATATATACACACACGTTATATTGTCATATCCTACTTAATCCACATAAAATAATGCTTGCAGTCAGCTCCTTTCCTAGAAGCTCCCCACCCTAACCAACCCTATCTCATCTTCCCAGAGATCCTTCTCGAGTCAGTCTCGTTACCGCTCTGTATCAAGCCTATCCCGAGGTTCTCCTATTTAATATTATTTACTTAGTGAACAAAAGTGATAATTGTAGTAATTCCTCCGATTTATTGTAACCGACTCCGGTCAAAACTATTTTATCGTTAATATAATATTTGATTGATGAATAAATTATTTTTTTTAAAGTAACCATCCATCGAAACCAATATAACTTATATATATATACGGTAGTCTATGCGCTTAACAAAAGTGAAATTTCTATTAATTCAAAAAAATTTAAATTTTCAGAAAGCAGACTACTTTTAAGGCTAACTCAGTCACTTGAAGATGGGGTTTTCGTNATATAAAGAAATTATAAATGTTAAATATTCTATTAATAAGATAATGATGGTCATTGAATGAGTGAGTCTAAGATTGGCTCATTTTGTCTCATTGAGTCTTCTGACCCTTTTTTTCATAAATAATATTTTCATTTCAAACCCCCATCCCTTCTAAAGCTCCCTTCCCTTGGTAACCATTCACATCTTCATAAGTATCAGTTTCCTGCACCTGGATTTACTTCTTGAGTACTTTAGACCTTGCTTCTAATTCCACCAAAGGGAAGTCTTGGAGTAAGTCTAAGTATGCCAGATTAGGGACTTCCCAACAAATTCCATTTTCAGGTTTCTTTATTTGCTTTATTCTCGGTGCCATATGAGTGACTTTTGAGATATTATCTAACAGTAGAAGGTTTGTTAACCCTCAACCTTAGACAATTAATGTATTCAAATATAATTTCAAATATAATTTGACTTGTATCTTGCTTTTACTACAGCCACACTGCCTTACAGTTCACTAGGCTTGAGAAGATTCGGATACTTGGCTTTTGACTGCCATTGTGACTGTTTTAGCCAGTGAAAATGGATTGCACAATTCCCTTAGATTGGTACCAATAATTCCTTCATTCCTTCACCTTTTGAATGAATTTGGCATAGTCCTGTTACATTTTCTTATGCTCCATATGAGCAATGTGTAGTGCAATTGAATTCACTCCTTTTCACATTTATTGTCCTTAGAACAAATATTTATCAAACCTCGTACAGGTAAATAAGCTAGTGCAAGAGGGATGTATAGGTCAGTCAAATATTTAATAAATAATAATAAAAACTTGCTCTCACACATACACAAACTTTTCTCCATCCTCTTAAAAATATAAATAATTATTCACTAATAACAAATGCATTAAAAATTATTGAATTAGTAAAATAAAATCAATAACATGAATATATCGACTGCTATAATAATTAATTAATGTTATTTATGTACAAAGTTTATGTGGCATTTGGTGACAATAAAACATTTTGGGTATTTTATTTCCTTTTTCAGGGCTAAAATAGTCTTTCTTATAAGACTGTCATTAGTAAAATAAATAAATATAAAAATAAAATAAAAAACTGAATGGAAATTCTTTTGTGACCTATGATGTGACCCAATACCATATTAGCACAATAAGCAATGGATTTTTACAAATGATTACAATTAAATGTAAAACAACTTAAATTAAATCTAATAATTCTGTCAGTTAAATAAAATAAAAAAGATCCAACAGCTTCCACTGTGTAGCTCTGCTTATTTTGAAACTGGATTAATTTAATCATGGTTGATACTGCCATTCTAAATCCGATTGAAGCGATACATAAATAAATAAATAAATAAATAAATGGTCCAGGGAGAAGAGGCCCATCGACCCCACTCCCAATAAGTTTAGGCATTAAGGCCCAGGAGGTCGCGAGGGCATCTCCGTTTTAGTCGCCGGGGAGGATTGTGAGGATTGGAGTACGACGACAGGGATTGGGCTAATGGATTGGGATGAAATTGGAGTTTACTATGGAAGAGTTTGAAGCGGGTGGAGATAAGGTCNCTATTTCTACAAATGTATTTTTAAATTTTGTATTTTTTTTTTTTTGCATTTATTAAAATTATTATGTTATTAATGAAAGAGAAAATTGAATTAATTACTTTTAAAAAATTTTGATTTTCTAAAATTTTACATGTAAAAAAAAAAGTTTGAAAAGCAATTAAAACATCTATTTTTCTATTTATGTTTTATTGATAGTGCCATAATATAAATACCATAAAAATAAATAAAAGCGGTGAATTAGATTTGCAATCTTTTTAGTAAATTTAATTTTAGCACATATATGTAATTTTCAAAATATTACAAAATTACTCATTAATTATTTATAGACGTTGAATAAACTTGATATAGACCTACAGAGAAATAGAACCACCTAATTGTCAAAATATTATTAAAATTATCATGGGGTACGCCAAAAGAAAATAACAAGTGAACAAAAAACAGCAGCTTTTATAATTTTTTTATAACTAGGTTATATGTTTTTTTCAGGCTGAGTTAAAAAGGCTCTATACACAGCTCGAGGTGCTGAGGAACAAGTCAATATGCCAAAATAATCCTCATATCTCCAAAAGGCGAGGAGGGCGAAAAGTTGCTCACAGAAGGTTTTCATTGCAAGTAAGTATATTTAAGTAAACTCTCTTGGCCAATATCATTCTTTGAAGCATTATTACATGTGGATGAATGAAAATAAAGTGAAAACATGCCACAGCACTTCTGAATTACATAGTTATCAAATTATGTATAAATGTAGAATATTTATTAATTAATCATGAAATAATTGGTTGATTAAAATATTTGAACACAGATGCATCTCAATTTCAGAAATGTGCTAAACAAGTTACATTAGTGTATCACTTTCATTAATTAATCACATGATGAATGACTGCAAACGGAATATATATAATCACTAATTTAAATCTTTCACTCAGGTTTTATTTAAAGTTATAAATACTAATTATTCTGCTCGGCGCAACTTATTTCATTAAGAGCATAAATGTCAGGAACATCACATGTGGTTTAGAAAAAAAAAAAAATTGTTTACAAAAATATGAAATGAATTGTTGACCGTCAAGTTCTATGGAAAGGGGATTATCGGGAATTCGGTCATGGTAGTTGAACAATTAAAAACTAAATTGCAACCAAAATAGTTTTTATTTTAGACAACGTTTCTGCCTGAATTTCAGGTCTTCATCAGGGCTGAATATGCAAGAAAACATACAAAATAATATAGA
>KZ807138.1:77987-87419 GCA_000696205.2 Oncopeltus fasciatus
TCTCAGATTCGTAAGATTCCTTTCAAACCATCAGACAATTATATATTTCTACTCTCTAGTTGTTAGCTATTCATATTTTGACCTAGCTCGAATATCTTGATTCTTCATTTTTATGCACTCCTCTCCTGAATTTCCACAAAACTAAATATCTTGATCTTCCATTTGTACGTCCCTGTCTCTTGGTTTCCCCAAAACCTACATTTCCTACCTCTCTATTTATAAGCCCTTCTTTTCTGGGTCTTTTTTTTTAAATGAAATAAACCTATGTAACTTGACAGACCATTTTAAGTCTTAATCTTTAGTTTTACCTAAAACAATACGTATCTAATTCTATTTATACGGTCTCTTTCCTTGAGCAAAACACCCTTAGGCCATACTTTTTTTAAAACACTATTAATGTACTGTTCGAACGAAAGTATATATATATATATATATATATAGTATATATATAAAGAAAGTTTGTATAATAATATTACGTATAAAGAAATTATACGCGTTAAATATTCTATTAATAAGACTATGATGGCCATTAAATGTGTGGAAGTCTATGCTAATCAATGTAGTAATAACAGTAGTGAAACTATAACATTTTGAAGGTTATTTATCATTATATTTACAGGCTTCTACCGTCTGATGTCGGCATTTTTTCCACCGTATGGTTATCAAAGGTCAGACAATATCTTCTAGCCTATAGCTCTCATTCTAACATGAATGTATAACAACTATTTAAATGCTATTTAGTAAGTTTTTCTTTATTTTTTTTTATTTTTGTTTTTTGCAAAAATTAATTTAGAGCCTGCTGCATCCTACAGCATGTATGGAACTCACAAAGGCAGTATATAACGAATCGAAAAATTTATGTTTACTACAACATAAATATATATACAAGTATACAAAACATAATAAATTGGTTTTAATTATTTTAAATAAAATAGTTATATTGAGCAAAAACTCCACAAAAAAACACACATTTTATGCTAGGCCGTACGAAGAAAATTCGTGTTTTATTAATATACTCCGTGTTTATTATAAATTGGATATAAATATAATAAGATATTTGAATTTTCAATAGTCAAAAATAACTCTATTTGTTCTGATTACAACAAATTTGGTAGACTGATACAAATCTTCCTTTTTGGTTTTTGGATTGAAAGAACTGGATTCTTTGGATGTTGGAAGGCTTGGCGGCACCCAGGTTTCTACTTCGTAAGTCCAGATTGGGTTGTTTGACAAGGTTTTGTAGAGCATCGAGATTAGATAAGATTAGAGTTCTTATTCATGAGTCTGTATAGGAGTCCTTGTCTTTCAATTTTAGTATTTTCTTCCCATGTAAGTCGTGAGTCAAGATGGAACCCAAGATAACGAACGGAATTTGAATGTGGTAAAGGAATATTGTTAAATTTCACAATTTCAGGGAAGTATTTTTTCCGCAGTTGGAAATTAACTTCAACGCATTTTTCTTTATTGATTTTTATTCTTCATTTGCCACTCCATTTTTTTTTTTTTTTTCGAGGTGATCTTGTAGGTTTTAAGAAGCAGTTTTAGGATCGGGATGGGAGGACAGGATAGCTTTGTCGTCCACGAATAGAGCTGAGAGGGTACTTGGATGGGTAGGGATGTCAGCAGTGTACAGGATAAATTCTTTAATACTACTTTGACTATTTTAAAGTTAACAAGTTCTTACTAAATATGATTGAAATGGCCTAATCTAAATCATTCTATGTTTAAAATTAATTGTAGCAGGAGTTGTAGTAGCACTTTTTATTTTATTTTAAGCTTTCAATTTACATATAACCATTAAAATATCTGCCAGATGAGTTACAGAAGTAAAAAACGAAAATATAGAAACTAAAATTACGTTCTTAGTAATTTATAATATTGTACATTATATAATATTTCATTAAGAGAAAGATTGGAGTTGTAAAATACAAGAGTAAGTAAACTTTTTACAAATGTGTTCGCTAAATGGAATTTCCATCCAAGAAGTCTGTCATTGCTCTCATTGTAGGGGCTTCTTTTTTTCTTTTTTTTTTAAATTGCCTCAACATTATTTCCATGCGCAGAGCCCTATGTCCGGCTGATTGTGGTTGCACTGTGTGCAGAGAGCCTACTGTCAATCCTTCAAATATTTCTGTAGAATTTTCAGCGACTTGTACACAAGATGGAACTGAAGGAACAAGAAGGCACGAATAGATGGAGTTCATAAATAGATTTCATCAAAGCATAGATTGAAATTAATTTTGCCAGTTTTGGTTAAACTTCTGGGATTTCTATGAGATCATTTTCATTTCTTCCATTTAAGATGCAGACATCATTTTAACACTAGCTTAGTAGTAAGCTATACAGTATACTATTAGACAAGGTTTTATTTACAGATAAAAGCTTACCGAAGGCGGGATTCGAACCCGCAGCGCCAGGATTACGAGACCCGAACGGATCACCTGAGCTATAGTACAGCTGTTAGCTCTGCGTTAAAAACGCAATTAAGAATCAAATCTGTCTTAAACTCAATGAAGAAATCATATACTTTTGATTTGCTGGTTCATAATTTGACCCTGATAATATATATTGACAGTGACAAAACGTCTATTCCTGAAATGAGCCTAAACCATAGGAAACTGTTGTGAACTGTATACTACAGTATTGAAATCAAAAGCCCAGGAAATATAATTGTACTATAAATTAAATTTTCTTAAATTTCCCTGTAATTTTAACCTAAAAATATTTCTAATCCTCTACAAAAGGAAAATGATTGCCTTATAAATTTTAGTCTTATTTATTTTTTCAAATTATTGAGGAAACAAAGGAGCCTCACAAGTATATATGCACGTTTGATACTTTCGAGAAATTATATCGATTCCTGTAGCCTTATTCGATATCCTGCACATAAAACTAAATTTATTTAATCTTTTTCAAACAGTTGATTCAGTTCTACTAATGTCTTGCATAGTAGGAATTTACTATATAATAAAAATTTTTAAATAGTTTAATTATAATTAATATGAATAATTATTCATAAGTTAAAACAACTTTTTTATTTAAGTTTTTTTTTTTCATAAAGAAGCCTCTTTATCATTAAAGAAAAAATTTGGCATCTCATTTATTTTTGCAGTGTATCCTTTATTGCACAAGTTCTTAGTATCTGAAATTGATGTTTCTTTTTTTCTAATTTTTCATTTTATCAATACTTATTTAGGTACGTGCATTCTTAAAGGGCTTTTGTATAAGTATTAAGTATCACTTTGGCTGAAATAGGCCAAAAAATTAAAAAAACTTAATCATTTTCGCAAGCCAAGGCTTCCATTCCTGCTGCTGTATTTTAAGTACCTGCTTATCAAGCTAGTAGATTATTTTTTGCTTTATTCACCTACCACGCAACCACATGCGGGTTTTATTATAGGAGTTAGGGACTATAAACTACCATACTCGAGCCCTCTAGTACTTGACAACTTTTATTTTTGGTTAAAAACCTCTTCATGGTGGAGATAAGAGCACCAGGTTTATAAATTTCAAAAACATAGCTAAAAATTTATCTAAAGAAGGCTTCATAGCTCTGTTACTATTTAGATTATTTTCTGTTAATTATTGTAATTTTATTTTATATTATTTGTAATGATGATTTTTTTTTATAATAAATGCACATAAAAAATTTTCCTTCTTCCTTCCTAAAATTATATAGATAGAATAGTAACTTTATTGAGACCCCAACCAGTTTTATATNTTTATATATATATATATATATATATATATATATATATATAAATGGTTAGGGTTTCAATAAAGTTACTATTCTACCAAGATAGTAAGTAATCTTGTACTAAATTGTCTCCTAGGACAGTAGGTATATTGTTAGCATAAGATTCCATTACTTTCATAAAGTATAAGTATTACCATAAGTATAGTGATTTTCCTTTTAAGATGATAAACTTGTATCAGTATTTAACTTCAGAAATCTTCTTCCACTTATTATTATTTGCAGTGGTATAAGCTATTTTTATTACTTAAGGAGTTATGTCCTTATATATCCTTATCCTTGTTTAGCCTATTAATTTCCTTCTGCTGAAATGTTTTATTTTAATTACCATACTTTTCTGATATTTTACTCCCACTGTCTTCTATTTTGCCCATATGAAACATATGGCTTATGTTAATGAATCATATGGCTTATATTAATGAACAACTCTAAAGGAAACTATTCATTCTAGAGAACATACATTTTCTACTTGATTCTTTGGTCCATAGACAATATTTAGTGAAATACTAATTACAATACTACGTGCAATTCTTATATAAAAGAGAATGAACTGATTAATTCCTTAAATGAAATGAGGTCAAATTATGCAATGCAAAACTTAATTGATCACCTGATAAACTATAATTCAGGGCTGTTTTTTGCTAACAACTCTTTTTCTTCGAAGTTATCCCTCTTCTCGGATAATAATTTATTGAAAACAACCTAAAATTTCGTTTTATTATTATTTAAGGCTCATTTGCCTTTAGGCTCATTCTCTATCATGTAATCATATTGAGTATTTTCTCTATTTACACTTTCAGTTGTAATAAAAAAATTATTTTTCCACTTTGAAACTCTAATTTTAGGTAATACTTTTTTAATTTTTCCTTAGATACAACAATTTATATTTAGTATTCTTTTTATGCCTCATTGTTATTTCTTATTGAATTGCAACACCTTTATCATTGCAACTAACAATTATTTAGAAGCAATTATATATTTTTCAGATTATAATTCATTAGTAAAATGTATTCTTGTGGCTAAATCTTCACAGCTAAGAACCAATATAATTTTCATTTTCTGGAAATTAAAAAAAATTACGTAAATGATACATGTATAGTGTTTTGTCCAATAATCTGCCTGTGAATATAAAAACTTCCTACTTCTGCCTCCAGTTTTTTATTTATGTATTTTGTTTTTCCAGTGTATCTTTAAAAGACAAGTTTCAAATTTCAGAGTTTCAATTTTAACAGTTAAATGTCATATCATTCTCTGCTTTTTAAGAGTCGTCTGAACATATGTTATAGTTTTCTTATCTGAAACTTTAATTAGGTCTGGAGAACAATTTGAAGTCTGTGCTCTTTTGCTGTTCTTTAGGGATAAATAATGTGCTATTTTATTATTCAGCTAACTGTTTACTATTAAACTGTGCAAACCACTTAAATTATTTTTATGAATAAGTTAATATTAAATGTTGTTAATTTACATTTATTATGAACTTCTTCTTATTGATTAACTTATTCATCTTATTAGTGCTGGTAAGTTATTAAAAAATGTATTAGGAAAGATATAGCATGAGTTAATTTACCGTTTCTGAAGATATATGCCATAATAGCGTTCCCCTAAGACATAATTTTCTTCTATTCACTCATTTGCTAGCAATAATTAAAGTATTTCCAAGTTAAATAAACCTTGGTTTAATCACCAACCGTGTAATCTCTAGCAAAAATTATTTTTCCTGATTTTTTTTTTTTTTTTTTTTTTTTTAGGTAAATTTGTTAACCGTCGAGTTTTATGAAGAGAGGATTGTCAGGAATTCGGTCTTGAGAGTAGAAGAATTAAAAATTAATTTGCAACCATTAAAGTTTTTATTTTAGCCAACTTTTTAGCCTGAATTTTATATGAAGTGAAAAAAAAACAGACAATAATATAGAAACATGTCTATATGTCATAATCTAACAAATGAACAAGTAAATGAAAATATAAAACTGTGTGTAATGGACTATATAAAATGCTTGAAAACGGTACTCATATTGGTACCAAAAAAAATTATGGGAAAAAAATTATTCATAACATTATGAAAGTAACTTACTAAATATTTATGAGAGTAACATACCAATTTTTTTTAAAATTCTTAAATGGAAATTTGAGGACTTAGAAGAGTTTATATATCAGAAAGCATTCACCTTTTTATGATGAACAGGATAATCATTATAATTTTGAAATTGCACTTATTAAGTTTATGGTAGTAATAAACTCTGGTTTATATGAATATATTTACATGCAAGTGTCAGTCAAATATATAAGCTAACTTGTGTAACTTCTAAAATATTTTATCAGCAAACAAAACTATTTTGAGTTCTATTAGAAAGTATTCACCATTCCCATTGGCCTAATTTTGCTTAATAACGAACTTGGATTTACTTTAATTTCTTACTTAGTCTTTCTTTGAATTTAGTGCATTTAAAAGCTACATGCTAAATTTCTCTGTGAAAAATAAAACCCATTGCTTATAAAGTAAAATATTCTCTCACACTCACATATATATAAATTTTAGTAACTAATGTTGTCCATTTGGTAGGATTGGAGAAAATATCTAACAAATAAAAAATATCTTATTAGAACAACGTTCATAGCTACATGCCTCCGGAATTTGCTAATAAAAAACCATGATGAATTATGAAATATTTATATTATTCTTAATCAGGAATTCATACAGAACCATAAGTTCAAATGATTGATACTCCCAAATAAATACCCACTTCTAAATATCCAAACTGAAGATTTAAAGAAAAAATAATCAAGACCAAAGGGCTTGAACATCTTACAAAAATACTGAAATTTAAATATTATGTTTGAAAAACATGGTATTAAACCAGTACTCTGTAAGTTAGAGTATGAAATATTTAATGCCACATATGGGATATAAATAATTAGTCGATCAATGATAATTTACTGGAAAGAAATAAAGCACTTAGCAAATTAGGAGATCTGAATAATTATTGCCTCTGGTAAGGACAAAATAAGGTGAAGCGAGGAAATATATTCAGATAGTATAAAAATATAAAATAAAGATACTTACTTTGAGGTAGTAGAGCATTTCCTTAATAAAAAGGGGAGTAAAGATGATCAGGCATGAAGGAAAAGGATAAAAGGGAATTGGGGATAGTGGAAATTGCTGGAAACCTTCTCTGTCTCAGATATGGCGCCTCTAGGACCTCCAAAAATAATCCCAAAAAAAGTAGTTTTGAAATTAAAACCATAAATACTTAATATTAATATAAATAAAGAGAAAAGGGATGACAAAAAAAACTATATTTAACACAAAAAAAAAACTATATTTAACACAAAAAAAACAACCTTAGAGTTCCTAAAGAGATCTGAATTTTTTTTAGAATGTGTTTGGAATGTTTATCACTTATTGAGAACTGTAAAGAGAACCTAGTATCGCTGCGCTAACGCTAGGCCACAAGCTTATTAATAATATGCGCATGTTTATCAATTAATATTCGTATTAAAGAGCACTATTTATAAATAGTACACATATTCAAAATACATCTAGGGAAAAAACAAGAATAAAAAACCTTTCTCTTTCCAGAACATATTTTCCTAATATCAATGTTTTAAAGTTAACTACAAAGATAAACATGCACTTTCAGCTAGCTACTCAAGAGTCGTCTCTAGAAATATAGGATTTAATTGAGGATAAAAACATAATATTCAATTTAAACATAAGAAAAAAAGTATTGAGTTAATATATTTTAGTTTTAAGTTTTAATTTACACGAGCAATATTTATGCAAAAAAAAGAAAATTTGAAATTTAAAATAAAACAAAAACTTTTCATTTCTTGTGCTAAGTTTAAAATTCAAAGATTAATTTATTTGTCTATTAGTAGAGTTTTCAATTTCACCTAATTACCAGGAACATTTAATTTTTACTACATTATTAATATGAATTTATATGCTGGCAGAATAAATAAGTGGGTTGAAATACCAAGGGAAAGGTCTAACGGTTGGTCAAAATGTATAATTGTCATGGCTATTTTGAAGAATAGGCTGCTCTATATATATTATTCTGACTTATACGTTTTTGTTGTTCAATTAAATTGGAACTACTTTTTTTTATTTTTTTTTTTTTTATTCAACCTAAATTATATAAATCCATCAATCACCATAAAAGGATTATTTTTCTTATTATTTTGTAATAAATTTACATTCCTTAATGTCGAACATTGTAAATTAACATTTATTTTGATACAGATATTTAAATGTTATATTAGACTAAGTTTAAAAAAAAAAAAAAAAAAATATTATTCGTGTTGCTAAATATAAGATACAATGTAATGGTGATTTCTGATTTCACACAAATATCTGTTATAGACAACATAGATTATTGTATTATATACACATATATATATAATTTAGCTTTCTAATGTATTTCTGTTGTATATTTGTAATTTTATATTATAATTTATCTTTAACTTATTAATGTAACTGTTTCTCTTTTCTTTCCAGAAAAAAGGAAGCAGAGAAAAGGTGAGATATGCTCTTTTCTATTGATGGTTCTAATTACATTCTTAAGTTACATATTTAATATGTATTTTGAAAAAGTTTTGCTAAGTACAAATGTAGAAAATAACTTTGTATTTTGTATGAACTTTCATTATAAAAAGAACAATAACAAAGGAATATAATAAATTCGCCACTTCTTGGCTTTCCATCTCAACCCCCTTACCTATTAGACAATAATGCGCTCAAATGATTATTTGAGTTAAAAAGCTCAATATTGAATATTGTTTCTCTAATTTCAATAAAGAGTGTTTTACAAAACTTTCTAACCTTTTTAAAATAATTTAAATTATAAGAGTATTTTGTAAATATTTATACAATATGTTGTTTGAACATATATTTCTAATTTTGTACATGCTATAGTCCTATCAATACCACAAGTATCAAATAAAGCTAAACAAATATAAATTAAATTTTGTCCATCTCCTAAAAACTTTCTTCTTTTTGCCATCAACCCTTTATCAGTATATATATTCTGCAGATGTCAGTTATAATTTAAATTCTTCTTCTGAATTGAAGGTTGATAACAATGGTGGCTGACCTGTAATTGTCTCCCTTCCAATCAACATACTGAGAAATACTCTGAAACGGTATTTATATGAGGCCTATTTTTCAGGCCTTGTACCAGAAGAAGAAGCAGGTGGAGAAGCCTCAGACTTCAGAAGTAGAGACAGCTGACCAAGAAGTCTCTAGGACTCCAGAAGACTCGGTCTGCAGCATGGAGGGTCCAAGCGCCATTTATAATGATGGCCCATCTACTTACAGCGAGCTCGGAGGATTCGGTACGCCTACCTCTTCGCGTAAAAATTAATGTTGAAGACAAGTGACCTAAAGTTGGACTATAAGGAACTATATTACAAATGAATGAGCCAAGAAAGTTCTTATTTTTTAAGCATAAGGACACTAGTAATGAGCTTCATATTTGTAGACAGTGTCATACAATTTTGTGCTTTTTGTGAAAGTGATTTTTTAAAAATAAAGTATGGAAATTTTAACATACCAAAACCTGTTCACGTAGGCTTCGTCGGTCGTCAGATGTATTTACCATTTCATCTTCCGGGTTGGACCGAGTCAAATTGTTCTTATTTGCCGAGCTTTCGCACATCATGTGATGGCTTCTTCAGGGCTG
>KZ807138.1:91019-106356 GCA_000696205.2 Oncopeltus fasciatus
CCCCCCACCTCCGCGGAACACCCTCACCCAGAAGTCCGCCACCCACCCCCGCCATGCTAGTCTCGCCTATAGAAATTGATGTAATGAAGTTCTTTAAACATGGTTTTTTTTGGTGGGGGGGGGGGTCGACGGGAAGTGCGAGGACGAGTATGATCTTGTTGGAGTAAAACTCCTTTTTCGTTTGATCAAAGGAGGATAATGCTCGGACAACTTTCGGTGTACAATCTTTTCAGTTGTTCCCTGTAGAGTTCAGAATCACCATGAACAAATTTGTGATGAATAACACCTTTACAATTTAAAAAAAAACGCAGAGCATGGTTTTTTTTTTTTGTATTTCTCTCTTGCAGCAACCGGAACCCGCGATCCGGCCATTACCAACGACTAACGGATTTACCTAGGTGACAATCTTTCGTTAAGATTTCATACCGGAAGGGTATACAAAGTAGGACGTTCGTGAGTACTCAACAGCTCCTGCAGGACCTCATCGATACCCATTCAAAGTGTCTCGGAGCCCTTCTTCCTACGTCTTATTCAACGTCTCCACGGCTAAATGTTTCAAGCCAACATCGCGCAATGCGCTGTTCAAGTACACCTTCCGCTTAATATCTAATGATTTCACGAGTTGCTTCAGCGGTTGGGATTTTTTTTTTTTTTTTTTAAGTATTGACATTTCGTACACTGTCATATTTCTTCTTAAATTTTATTAACTAAACTGAGGTATTTTTTGAAGATTTCTGATGAGGATATGAGAGCTTAAAGAGTGCTCTAAAAGAAATATTGCATAAAATAAATTATTTAACAGGATTAAAACATTTACGGTGCTTTGAAGTCTTGAATTTGATAAAGCGGCCAATTTTTGTATACACCTTTATTTTTTCTAGCGGTTATCGATTAAAACTACAATAGGCGATAGAAGTATTTTTTTTTTAATACGAAGTTTTTCTTCTTTTCTCTCTCCCCTGATTATCACTCTGTCTTCTTATCTTTCCGTGTTTATTGCGTACATGTGCGTTTTATAAACACATCTAAATTGATTATGTAGGCTTCTTAGCCTAACACTTCTAATGAGTGTAGCGTATTCTCCATCAATCCTGAAGAAGCCATCACAGGATGAGCGAAAGCTCGGAAAAGAGTCAACTTTTTGACACGTTCAAGTCCGGAAGAAGAATCTATGTAAGCCAAGTAATTATCTTATATCCGTCACGCAAGAGCTAATCTAAGCGAATTCCTTACTTTTGCAGTTGATAAATTTTTATTTGAATTTGACATGTTATGTAATCCTCTTCCCTTAAAGAATATGTTTTTTTTTATCATTAAACAAATCTATGTAGATACAGTCTACCAACTGTAGCGAATAGAATTTTTACAATCACAAATTCAAATAGTCTCTAGTCCTATTTACTAAAAAGTATTCGGCTTTTTTATTTATATTCCATTTAACAGCAGAATTAAACGCTCGACAGGCCTAGTCCCCCTTAGATCTGATTAAATTTTATATAGGCAGAGCATTCTTAAAAATATGAATCAAAAGGCTTTATTCAGAGATTATAAGGTCATTTTTAAAGGTATAATTTTATCAAGTGCATTATAATTATTACTGACGTTAAATACATTTTTATTCAACTTTTAAATGAAAGTTATAATGAGAGTGTCTTGAATTTAGCAGAGTCAAGGCTCGTGGGTCAGAAAAAGTGTGACTCTCTCATTAAGAATCGCCTTGCCCCCACTGCTGAGCCGCTCTTAGGGTCATTCGACTATGCCCTGCAGCAAGGGTCGGCCTCAGAGATCTTACATCTGCCAACAGTAACAGACGTATATTTTGGTCACAATCTGGAGAAGGCTGGCTCGGAAGTGTACTTCTAAGTCATAGGGAGAGTATCAGACTTAGTGTCTGTTTCTGGGCATGTGCATGTCTCTATGCTATTTTGAATACAGCCTTATTGTGACTTTTAAATATATCCCTTACTGGCATTTGAACAAGGAATGAAAGGGGTAACGTGGTTCGGCCTTTTCAACCTGGTGGTTGGTCAGAACGGATATTCTTACATGTGTATTTATTGAAAAAAAAATAGAGTAATTTACTAACCGTTTTCTATTTCCAAATAATTGGATAAAAATAATGGTAAATGGTAATTTTGTAAGGGGAAAAATTCATTTATAAATAAAAGAAATGATCATCCATTCACTCACAAATAAAAAGCTCATACACAACCATTTACAGCACCGATGTATTTGAGAAATTCGGTGCTACCAGGATACTCTAAGATGATCTGGTTCTAAACAAAAGAAGAAGAGTAAATAGAATCGTTATTAATGTCATTAATGAGGCTTAATTTGGGAAAATAACCTAATAAAATTACTTTATATTTCGCAATATTCAATCTTATTTTAGGCCCTTTGAATGTCCTTAATATGAAAACAGCTATTTCAAAAGTGAGTAACAAAATTATTCAGGAACAAAAGACTGGTTATAGCTACGAGAATTGCTAATATAATCTAATACCTAATATAAGGTAGCAACGATATTCGCAAGGTGACCCTTCATCTCTTATGTATTGATAGCAAAATTATATTTTCCTGTCACTCAAGACTGATTTTCATTAGACTAAAACGATATTAGTTCTCCTAATAAAATAAATTAAAAAAGAATTCCATATTTAAAATATTTAGAAATACATTTGAAAAGTTAAGAAACATAAATATGAGGCTAATAAAATTAAACTGCGATTTAACATTTCCATTAACAATCACCACCTATTGTATTGTACCTATTGCATTAGCTTGTTCTAAAAATTATTCCACAATATATCATTTATATTCAATGTTTCTTTGCAGCAAAACTTACCTTTTTCACCAGAGGTTTGCCGATGGTGAAAAACCCGCCTCCAGAAAAAGTAATTGTCTGTCCTGCTTGAGTATAAAATAGTAGCACTTTCTAAATGAAAATATCTAAAATTAATACATAAAAATAAACACTAAAAACAGCTAGGTATGTATTTTGACAATCTAACTTATATTATGGGATTTGATCTAGCTTCTTGGTCACTTTTTTTCGCAATGTATTATAAGGTTATTCTGCAAAGACATAGTTTGAGTTAGAGATTCAGAAGTGAATGTAATTGAAATTGTTGTTCTGTTTGCTTTGGCGAATTGCGAAGGAATGTAACTATTTTAGCTAGCTTAAATGACAAATTCCTTGATTTTTATTCAAACTATTTAGATCCTTGATAACAATAAATAAATAGTGCTACATGTTTACTCTGGAACAGCTGTTTTGATATATAGCAATAACACAATTCAATGCTCTTATTTGTTAGTTTATAAAATGTATATTATCATGGGCTCTATATGTAAATGTTAGTTTTTTAATTTAAAAATTTATTTTTGTAAACTAAAGTTTCAGGGACCCAGGAGGGAGCGACCTGCCATCTCCCATATTCCTCCATCACCAGCTTCCGTTGATCTCCAAGCCATGCTCCATTCCTTCTTCTCCGATTTCCGCGCCCTTCTTACCCCTCTTATAACCTTGCTGACAACAGTACTAGATAAACTGACCTCCTCATCTATCTTAAAATGAGTCCTTCCAATCCTTCTCCGTCCTCCTTTGGAATGCTAACGGCATCCAAACACACACAAACGAACTCAAACTGACTCTAGAAGACAAATATATAGATGTACTATTACTTACCGAAACACGACTAACTAAAAATAAAAAACTCTACATACCAGGCTACACAACTTACGAACTGATCACCCAGACAGACGAGCTCATGGTGGAACTGCGCTCCTCATTCGCACTTTCCATACTCATCATTTGATACCTTCCACTCCCACTGACTCCCTCCAATCCACTTCAGTGTCTATCCATACTACCACTTCAACAATTACCCTTTCCGCAGTGTATTGCCCACCTAACAAACCTCAAACCTCAAGCCAATTCCAAGAGCTCTTTAAATCATTAGGTCCCCGTTTCCTCTTTGGCGGAGACTATAATGCGAAACACCTTCAGTGGGGCACGAGAGCGACCAACTCCCGTGGCCGTGCTCTGTATAATGTTATTTCCTCTCACAATTTCTCTACTTTATGTCCCTCCTCCCCTACCTACTGGCCCACTGATACCAACCGTCTTCCTGATATCCTGGATTTTTTCATTTGTAAAAATCTTATTCCTTTTCACCACTCCGTAACTACGTTAAATGATCTTTCCTCTGACCATAGCCCTGTCCTCCCGACACTGTCACTCACACCCATCCCTAGACAATTGCCACCATCACTATAATAAATGGTTCCATTGACTGGCCATTTTTCAGAACTCTACTTGACCTCAGAGTCTCCTTGAAAACTCCTGAAGAGCTGGATGATGGTGTCCAGTTCTTTACTGTCACGATTCAGCAGTGTCTCTGGGAGGCAAACTCAAAATCTAACTGCACCCAGTCCTATTATGTAGTGGACTACATATTCACCAGAGCCCCTACCCGATTCAATTAAAAATCTTATACTCGAGCCCTTTTTCACAGGTTCAGGCATCCCTCAGACCGTACGAAGTTAAACCAGCTATCCCGTCTCGTAAAACAAAAACTAAGTTATTTACGAAATAAGGCATTTAATGCCTTTCAAGCCTCTCAGCAGCAGACAAATCCCTCTGGACTGCAACTCGCAAAATTTTGAAACACCATGAGCCTTCCACCCCCTTGCGTCGAGAAGATGGCTCCTGGGCCTCTTCCGACAAAGACAAGGCCCAAATGTTTGCTCGGCATCTAAGATAAACATTTACTCCTCATCCAGATCCTAACAGTTTGTCTAATAATGCAGAGGTTGAGGAGTCACTGGACACACCATTACCAATGTCCTTGCCGATTAGGGCAGTAACACCATCTGAGGTCAAGTATATTATTAACCATCTGCCTAAACGCAAAGCACCCGGCTATGATTTAATCACCGTATTAATACTTCGAAACCTACCCCAAAAAGCAATTATTTTCCTGACATACCTCTATAATAGTGTCCTTCGAACCACCCACTTTCCACTTCTCTGGAAATTCTCTGAAATAATCCTGTTTCCCAAACCCGGTAAACCTGCTCACAATACATCATCCTATCGACCAATCAGCTTTCTTCCTTTAATGTCAAAGGTATTTGAGAAAGTTCTTCTAAAACGAATGATGCCTATCATAAATTCCTCAAATATCCTTCCCAATCATCAGTTTGGCTTCCGTTCCCAGTATTCTACTGTCCAGTAGGTGTTTCGCGTTGTAGATTACATTTCCTCTTCCCTTGAGCGAAAAGATATCTGTCCTAGTGCATTCTTGGACGTCACTCAAGCATTTGACCGAGTATGGCATTCTGGACTATTATATAAGCTCAAGACCATATTTCCAAGTACCATTTATCTAATCCTTAAATCTTATCTCTCTAACCGTTTCTTTAGGGTCCGGCAAGGATCAGATTACTCCGAACACTTCCCTGTGAAAGCGGGCGTTCCACAGGACAGTGTACTTGGACCCTTTAAACTGCGGACATCCCCACTCATCCTAATTCCCTACTGGCCCTATTTGCAGGTGACAAAGCGATCCTCACTTCCCATCCTGATCCTAAAACCGCTTCCAATATTCTACAAAACCATCTAGATGCCATTCAGCACTGGTGTAGCAAATGGATAATTAAGATAAATGAGTCCAAATGTGTGCAGGTAAATTTTCAACTAAGAAAAGATTCTCCCTATAATGTCACATGTAATAATATCCCTATACCCCATCTTGATTCAGTCCGTTACCTTGGGTTCCACCTTAACTCACGACTTAATTGGAGCCAATATATAAAAATCAAACGACAAGAACTCAACAGACGCTCCGGACTCTTATACAGACTTATAAACAGGCGTTCACTGCTCACAACAGAGAATAAACTGACTCTCTATAAAACATTAATACGACCGATCTGGAAATACGGTGCAGAACTCTGGGGTGCCGCTAAGCCTTCCAACATCCAACGAATTCAATCCTTCCAATCCAAAATCCTAAGAGTTATTGCAAATGCTCCATACTATGTCTCGAACTCTACCCTACATCAAGATTATAATATTCCATTCGTCCAAGACTTCATCTCCACTCGCTTCTCGCTCCTCCATTGTAAACTCCAATTTCACCCTAATCCATATGCACAATCCCTGTCATCGGACTCCAACCCCTATGATACACCCCGACGACTAAAACGAAGATAGCCTCGTGACCTTCTGGGCTTTAATTCCTAAATTAACAGAGTGTGGTGTCGACAGGCTCCTCTACCCAACAAAGTTTGGTTAATGAATAAACTGACTCCGACACTGATGGACTAAGCTGACTCTGCCTTACTTGATTAAGTCATTTCTGAAAATGACTTAATCAAGAAAGAAGTTGACACTTATTGGCCTATAATACTGATCAAGTAAACTGCCATACCATCCTAATCCACTAGCACAGACCATGTCTTCCAACTCCAACCCCTAAGACGGGGAGTCGACTCAAACGAAGATGGCCCCGTGACCTCCTGGGGACATAATCTGTAAATAATTTGAGAGTGGTGTCATTGGTCACCTTCTCTCCTCATGTGATTGATATTGAATGTCATTTTTTTTCTAATTCATTGTGGTGATCAAATTACAAAATGTTTTAATTTAACAGAATGTAATAAAACATAAAAAAATAAAAAAAGTTTCAGGGAACCACATTGACAAATTTATAAGATTAACTGAATGCTGTTGTAGTCACTGCATAGATTACCATACTCGAAGTGTAATTTATGAACGTAAAAGAGTTGTAGTATGATCCAAGGTGTGTAGAGTGTATATATATATATATATATATATATATATATATATATATATATATATATATATATATATATATATATATATATATATATATATATATATATATATATATATATATATATATATATATATATATATATATATATATATATATATATATATATATATATATATATATATATATATATATATATATATATATATATATATATATATATATATATATATATATATATATATATATATATATATATATATATATATATATATATATATATATATATATATATATATATATATATATATATATATATATATATATANTTTTTTTTTTTTTTTTTTTTTTTTTTTTTTTTTTTTTTTTTTTTTAATCTGCCTAATAAGTAAAGCATTAGGTTCCTTCAGTATTTCCTAATAAAATTAAAGGAAAAATCTTAATTTAAAAATCATCTCTTTGAGTTGCAAATAGTAGATGCAAAAAAAAAATTAAAATTTTGTTTTTAGCGCGTATGTCAAGGGAGAAATATCTATGACGATAGATGTAGCTGTCTTCATATGACATTAATTTAAAATTAAAACTCTTAATTTAGTTCATATTATGCTTAAATAGGTAATTCGCCACGACAAGACAATAAGCATTTCAAATTTCACGGGGATGTATTCATTATTTCATGGAATCCAATTTAGTAATTAATTTTATAGTAGATTAGAAATGAATCAGATTATATAACTAATGGAGGGAAATACATTTTTTTTAAACAATTAATGAGAGGGAACAGAATAAAAAAATCTATCTGTCCTCGCCAGGAATCGAACCTGGATCTCCTGCTATCCGGGCCGGTGTGCTAAGCCGTTACACCACAAGGACTAGCTAGTTATCTCATTCAATTCCCTCTACACTAGCGAGAGCCTAACCCACGAGAAAGACGAGAACTTCGTCTTAAACTCGAAGTAGCTGACATTGTCATACATTTTGTCGACTCTCGTCATTTACTTTATTAAATTTTAATTTATAAATATTTTATAAATTTACGTGGGATAAAAAACCACAACCAAATAAAATATTTATAAAATTTTTTTAGTTCCCCGCAGTTCTCATAAAGAAACTTGCAGGACAACTGTTGGAGTTACGTCGAAAATTAACAGAACAAATATGTGGAGCTACCTCTCTGTTGGCTGTTACAGTTAAAAATTTTATTTCGGCTTTTTATTTTTTAAGTACTTAAACCCAAAATCACTGTTATGAAGTCACTTCTTATTAAACATATGAAAAAAACTACCATGCCGAGTTTCAAGGTTGACAAAAAGTGAACAGTGAGTTGTATTTTCCTTGTGTGAGTGTGTCTTATTTTCTAAAATGCAATTTAGTTTTAAGTACATGCTTCAATTTAATTTTAATGCTATTTAAAAAACCAAATTTGTTTTGTAAAAATTGCCATAATTTTATTAATTACAATTATTTAACAACATTTCTTTCGCTTTAAAAATATTATTATTTTCTGAATAAAATCGTAAATAAAAATTTAGTATTAAAAATACATTTTAATGAAATTATAAAACTTACATGCCTATTCAGTATTTTCCGCTCCATTACAATATTGCTAAATTTTTCTAGAAAATGTGATACCTGTTAAATAAAAAACATTACATGAACATAATTTAAGATTTAGGTTTTTAAAAAAGTCATTTTAACACAATTAAAGAATTTTTAACCCCCGTTAACGTATAATTACCCCTTTTATGGCATTGGAGCATGTACTAGCAAGTAAAACCAGAATAACAAATTCTCTGACTGGTAGCATCAGCTGAAACAATATAATATTGATATCTTCTAGTCCATGAGAATATGTCACTGAAGCACCATTTACCAATGAATAGCAAGCCAGAATAAATGTCACCAATATGCGCAAAACAATGAAGCAAAGCTGAACGGAGAAAAGTTTGTTGGATAATTTCATTAAGCGAATGGTTTCTTCAAAGCAATCAAAACTGTTCAGTAAATAAACTTGATCTACATTAAACCTAAACGTAATTGCCGCGACACTTTGAGAAAAATATTCTACAAGGAATAGAAACTGAAAGAGCGGGAAAGATGACAATATGTAAAGCAATTCTCCAGTAACAATAGGAACTATAAAATTCAATTTCAGACTTTCAAGATCATGAAGGCAATACCAGAGTAAACAAGCAAATACACCGAAAGATGACGCTAACCAGAAAAATAACCAAAATACTGTGAAAAGAGTATTTTTCAGAGGTTTAAATTGTATAAGGTTAACACCATCGAAAATCACAACTAGAACTTTATGGTTCAGAGCTATTAAGAGTAAATGGACAATTGGGATACAACAGCTGTAAACAACCATGGAAAAATGGAGAATATCATGTTGTTGATTGAAGGGCGAAAAATTAATTTTAATACTACTAATTATAATTAATAAACCCACGAAAGTGGCAAATGATAAGTAGAGCAATTTCTTGGATAGTGCAAAATGGCCATTAATAGGCATCAAACCCAATATTCTAGAAATGAAAAAAAACATAATTATTCTCTCTTTTCCATAGCCTGCATTATTTTTGTTTAGTTTAGAGGACACTGTTGGAGAATCTTGTTCCATGACAGATCTTGCAACACAACTGAAGAAGGTTGACATACAAACTTGGAGTGTTCTGAAAGAGAGCTCTCCACGTCACAACGGTGAATGTTTAACGAGAGCACTCTTTCAGAACACTACACACTAGTCTGAGGAATGTAAACGGTAGTCATGGGTATATCAAGTGCCACCTGATTCAAGGCGTACGCCCTCACTTTGAATACCATCAACTCTCGACACAATAATATAGTTGTTTATTCTCAAATTTTTATTACGTTTTTTAAATAATTATTTATTTAAAAAAATTCCTACTGAAGTGGAAATTTAATCATGGTGTATATTTTGAAAATTAAATACATATAATAGTGAGAAATAAGATTCAACGGAGAAAAGCAATTATTTTATTTATAGAAAAATATAATACTCCAAAATTGTTGGGTAACTATTTTATTATTGCCGACGTTTCGACTTAACTGGCAAGTCATCATCAGAGCGATAGTGATGTCTGTGTTTGGACTCTCCATGATATTTATCTTCACAATTATAGAATATATCTTTTATCATTAAATAAATCCGTGTTGATTTTCATTTTGCTCTAAAATAAACATTACGCCCACTCCAGCGAAAAGACTTTTAGTACTCTACACATTTCAGGTAATTCATCTACTAATAACTAACTCAGCCTTTGATTTTATATTTAAAAGTGGCAGGCTATATTGCATTGAGGAAAATAAGTAAGTTTGTCTATTAAACAGTGAAATTAATTAAAAATACAGGTAACCCTCATTCATCAATTGTTTAATTTCACTGCTTAACTCCTTAATTATTCTTTTATCAAAACAAAATTTTGTTGTGTTTCATTAACCTAAACTACATTTTACGCTCCCTAATTCGAAAAATATTGCTATATATCGCCCCAATTGACAACGGTAAAGATTTTTTATAGTATCCTGAAATAAGTAACTTAAGAATAAATTTCAAATTTGGATTTTCTGAAAATACATTTCAAATCACAGTTAAAAACAACTTAAAATATTTGTACCCATGTGTGGAATTTATTTTCATTTTTGTTATAATGTATTTTTTTTTTTAGGATCAGTACAAAAATGAATAAATGTGTGAAAAAAGACAACGATTAGGTCTGACATTTTCATAAAACTGATTTTCAACAGAATGAACTAGTGTTAGTACTTTGCAGTCGTGTGCGCCACGCGCCTTCAATTCTTAACTTTACACTATTTATCAAAAATCTTAGAAGCAAAGGGCATGCAGAGCATAATCAAAATCTTCACTTTTCCACCACATCTTTAATTCCTTGTATGTCAAAGTACGAATGTGAATAAAATTATGATGTAAGCATGTTTAAAATTTTCGGAGTTTCATAATAATAATTTTTTTTTTTTTTTAGACCCTGGCTACAAGTCATTGCGTGTTCAGATACATCCATGTGTGTATTGTAGTCGGGCCAACTACGCGTATCTGGGCTAATTCGTTTTTTGTCAGTGTCAGATTAAATAGTGTACAATGGCATCGCGGTAACAACTGAATAAAAGGCGGTTTTGAAATATAACACTACCCGCGTTTCAAGCAAAGATCAATCGTATGACAAGCTTCTGTAGATACAGAAAATTTGAGAGGCAATTTCACACTGTTACGTGAACGGAAGAAACAAAGAAAAACACTTGACGAGGACAGGCAAGGGACATAGCAACAGCTAGAAGACACCTTGGACCCTCGTGAACCAGCAATTCATTCATTCCCAAGTGGCCATTTAAAGGTAAAGGAACTCTGCTGTCTTTGAGCGTTTCAGAGTCTGTCCGAAGAGCACTTGATGCTGAATGAAACTATTTGATAGGGACAATCTCAATTTGCGATCAGTAACTTAGCTGGCGAGAGCCATGCCACCTCCAAGGTTCAAAACAAAAGTGTGTGTCTTGGGTATTGATACACCTGTAAAATCTTGATCTGCAAAGAAAAAAATTGTTGTTCTATTCTAAGCAGAACCGGAATTTTAGAGCTTCATACAAGATATGCAGAGGGAGACAGAAATTCTGTCATTTCTTTTATGAAATTCAACGTGAGATTACAAACCAAAATTTATATCATTATTTAAAAAAGGAATTTTAAAGCGTGTCGTTTTAGACACAAACAAGATGGTGACAGCTAAGTGTACCGCTTCGTAGAGTCCATAAAAAAAAAAAAAAAAAAAAAAAAGTCAGGAATAGGTAGCAATCAGGTAGCACCGCCTAGTCTGCAGGGATTCGCCCACTACTGAACTGAATCTTCTTCAGCAAGCTCCCTTCAATACAGAACCTGCTCCCTGTTACTTTCCACTGTTCCCACATGTGACAATGAAGCTGAGAGAAAAACTTTTTATTATCAACAGCCTCTAATGTGGGCTTAAGGAAACGAATTCGCAATACTAAGAGATGAAACTTGGCAGAACTAGTTCAAGGACTCATTTTGGCTTCTAGAGAAGTGTATTACATCGCAAAATTTCTTTGAGAAAATTAAAAAAATAAAGCGATATTTCAAACTTTGGCATTCAGATGACTTCCACTGCAAATCTACTGATAATTGGATTCATACAAACTCAATAACCCGATGCGAACCAGAATTATTAAGAATGATAGTGTTTTTGACCAACTTTTTAAGATAGTACTGCGATTTAGATGTGAGAATGTAACTTTTTTATCTCTTGAGGAAAATGCATTCTCAAATAACCGGAAGCTTGTCAAGAAATGCCATTTGTTGTTGAGCTTATAACTCACTTTGTGTATAATTTTAGCACATGATCACTAAACTAATGGAGGTAATTTAGAATAGTAGATCGCAGAGATAGGTTCCTACAAATATAACATTGATTTAAAGAATAAAAAAAAAATTCATATATCGTTCAAAGGTTATAATAGACAATTATTAGAGCAGGTAGGAATTAAGGAGACTACACATGGACGAAAGACAAGTGAGTGTCATTGTAAAGCCAAGAGGTAGAAGTTCATTCCTGAAGAAATTGTTCCCGTGTTTCTCGCCTGGAGAACAGCTGAGTGAGTCTAGCCTAAATTCGGACTACGAATATGTAGTGGAGAACAAGACGGTGTACAAGGTGCCTCACCGGGAGACTTTGAAGGACGGACAGTCGAGTTCAAAGGATTATAAGTCGATTGAGCACAGTGGAAGGCACGCAGAGCTGGGCTGTAGCAGACAGGATGCGAGCTGGTCTCGCCCTAACAAGAGTCTAGCAAGAGAGAGGTTCCTACTGGCTACTCTTCATCGCAGAAGAGTGTACGAGTATGTCAGGATGAAAACCTATCAGAACATGAATCCTTACAGGTATGTAGAAGAAACTATAGCAATACTTGTTTTATTAATTTTTATAAAAAGAAATAAAAGCAAAAAACGAGAGTCTAATAAATAGCTGGCAATGTTAGATCCTTCGAGCATAAGAAGATAAATTCGTCTTTCTTGGGGGTTTAGACTCCCAGTAGAGTGCGGGGAACTTAATAAATTATCTAGCTAGTTTTGGTGGTGTAAATGGTTAGCACGCCAGCAGGAGATCCTTGGTTTGAGTCCCGGCTGAGACTGTAAGATTTTTTTTATTCTATTCCCTTGCATTTATTGTATACTTGTTTTATTAAGTTCCCTCAAGAAAACCAAGCTATTCAGACCGGTGCCATTAACCAACTGAAAATTTCGTCCAACATAAGGGAAACTTAAAAAAGGTCTTTTTATATATGTGTAAATACACACACACACACAATGTATATGCCCCATTAATATAATTATTAGGGTTTCTATAACATTAGTGGGGCATACTAAACATTATCTATTATTTTCCAACATTTAAGATCCAAAGGAATTATACTCAAAGTGCATACTAAGGTAATGGAAATTTTACTGATTAGTTGAGGACACCCCTCCCTCCTCGGTTAGCCTTAGGGTACTTTAATTTTCTCAGCTATTCCTCTTTTAGTTTTTAGATATGTTATTTAGTTTATTAAAGTACATCTTAAATGAATTCATAATAAATATCTTTGGTCTATGTTAATCTTCCTTGTATAAGTTATTCTTCAAAATAATCCCTCGTTCTGATGAGCAAGTTCATGCTTGTCTCATTCGAATTAAGAGATCTAATGGGAAATACCAGCTACAACTTTTCCAAACAAAACTAAATTAATACCAATGAAAGAGTTCAATTTAGAAAAATATAGTCATGCAAGAGTTGCATAAACTAAGGGAATTCTTATCGTAGTAGGTGAATATTAGTATTTGAATTTTTCATCTCACTTTTTTCATACATATTTTATAGATAAGCAAATCTTGATTCAGTTTCACTCCTCTAAATTAAATATAATGCCCCCTGCAGAGAAAAAAAATTTTTTTCTCCTGCTTAACTTCTGGTAATCCCTCATACTATTCCTGCTATTTTTTTCAATGAGTTTAGATTGCCGCAGAAGAAAAACACTGAAGAGTTAACCTTGAAGATAAAATTAAACTGACACTAAGAACATTTGACAAATTAAATACCAATTATTTTTGATAGGGTTAAAGGAATTTACTATTTTTTTAAAATTATTATGAGTGCTTTTGTTTCCCTTTTTTTTTTTAGGATGTCTCCAAATGATTTTTTGAACAATATATCATCAGTATTTGTGGAGAACCTAAAAGACCCAATTCCGAAAGACCCGAATTGCCTACCAAGAGTCTACAATAACCAGCCATATGGATTCAGCCCAGAAAAGCCACTGACTTTTAAGACAATTTACAGAAACAGTGAAACAGAAACCGATGACATTGCCTTTTCCTATAGAGAGGCACTCGAGGACGACCAGCCTTACCAACAAGAGGAAGAGAAAGTTCTAGTCTGGAAAATAGTTATTGTTCATCAAAATAATGAAGATAAACAAAAATAATTGAAAATAAGTAATTAAAAGAATAATTTAAATGAGTGGCCTTTTAAAGAGTATGACCAATAATTTTGAGTCAGCAAATGTCTATAGTTCATCATAGGCTTTGAAGTTTGAGCCTTAAAAATTAAATTAATTGTAAAAGTTTTCTTGGAAGAGTCTAAAAATTTATTGCATAAGAAGCCTTAACAGAAAATCAGGTAATTCATCCACTATGCAGATTTTCTGCATTACAAATTTAATAAAATGTTTCAATTTGAAGCAGAAATATTATAAAAGAAACTAAGTTACAAAGTAATTTAATTTGTTTTATTTTAATAAAACCTAAAAGTTCAACCTGTTTATGCATGTTTCACTCACCTGTAACCACTGAGAATAAATTTCTGTCAGAAAGAAGAAAAATTAACTTTTCTAATGAAACTTTAATAAGTGTGACAAAAGCAATGCCTCTTCTAACAAAATATCCTAATCATATTGGCTATTAATGGGTCATTTAAAAAAATGGTCAATAATACAACAACTAATTTTAAACATAATATAAAGGGGTGTCCATGGCTTAGCGGCTATGCATGTGAATCGCATGCTAAAGGCACTTGATTCATATCCCGGTTCCCCTAGTCCTTTTACTAATCTATTAAAAATAATAATAATAATTAATTATTAATTACATTGTTCTCTAGCTATATGTATTATATGTATGAAGGTATGAAGAAGGAATGACCTTGCCCTATGTATGAAAAAGAACCATGGCCCTCCAGGATTAATGAGATCCATCAGTCTTAAGGCTCATCAAATTCATCTAAGGGAATAAAGTCCAACAAAAAAATCACAGGACCTCCACTGTCAGTGAAAGGTTGGTGCAGGACATATCACCCTGCTCCAGGAATAATTACCTGATCGCAAACTCTAAGCATTAGGCAGGTATGGACCTCTTAAGTTCTGACCAAGAGCCCATGTAACACATGAGATCTTAAGATCCCTCGGGTCTATAAAGCTAACCGAAAAAAAAAAAATAAATAAAAATAAAT